>JAVTVY010023319.1:0-99244 GCA_036873755.1 Hanleya hanleyi
GTTGACAATGATCCCGCACATTTTGGTACAAATGCAATTATGGAACCAATTTTGCTTCATATCACATGACCATCGATATTTGGTGTATTTTTGTCGGGAAGAAAAACAGCCTGTGAGAAGCCCAGTCTCCAGGCGACCAAAACTCAAGCTTAACTTTCTCCATTCAAGCCATTGTTTGGACTCCAGGGAGAATTTTCTAAACACATTTCAACGTACTAACATTTTCGGATCGGTGAAGGAGCCGTCCATGGCCCAAATAAAGCTCGAAAATGTTGCCTGTTACTTCCAAGAATGAGTTCTTTCGTTGATACTGATCCCGTACTTTTTGGTACAAATGCAATTATGGAACCAATTTTGCTTCATATCACATGACCATCGATATTTGGGGTATTTTTGTCGGAAAGAAAAACAGTCTGTGAGGAACAGAGTCTCCGGGCGACCAAAATTCAAGCTTAACTTTCTCCATTCAAGCCATTGTTTGGACTCCAGGGAGAATTTTCTATACACATTTCAACGTACTAACATTTTCGGATCGGTGAAGGAGCCGTCCATGGCCCAAATGAAGCTCAAAAATGTTGTCTGTTACTTGCAAGAATGAGTTCTTTCGTGGACAATGATCCCGTACTTTTTGGTACAAATGCAATTATGGAACCAATTTTACTTCATATCACATGACCATTGATATTTGGGGTATTTTTGTCGGAAAGAAAAACAGTCTGTGAGGAACAGAGTCTCCGGGCGACCAAAATTCAAGCTTAACTTTCTCCATTCAAGCCATTGTTTGGACTCCAGGGAGAATTTTCTATACGCATTTCAACGTACTAACATTTTCGGATCGATGAAGGAGCCGACCACGGCCCAAATAAAGCTGGAAAATGTTGCCTGTAACTTCGAAGAATGAGTTCTTTCGTTGACAATGATCCCGTACTTTTTGGTACAAATACAATTATGGAACCAATTTTGCTTCATATCACATGACCATCGATATTTGGGGTATTTTTGTCGGGAAGAAAAACAGTCTGTGAGAAGCCCAGTCTCCAGGCGACAAAAACTCAACCTTAACTTTCTCCATTCAAGCCATTGTTTGGACTCCAGGGAGAATTTTCTAAACACATTTCAACGTACTAACATTTTCGGATCGGTGAAGGAGCCGTCCATGGCCCAAATAAAGCTCGAAAATGTTGCCTGTTACTTCCAAGAATGAGTTCTTTCGTTGACAATGATCCCGTACTTTTTGGTACAAATGCAATTATGGAACCAATTTTACTTCATATCACATGACCATCGATATTTGGGGTATTTTTGTCGGAAAGAAAAACAGTCTGTGAGGAACAGAGTCTCCGGACGACCAAAATTCAAGCTTAACTTTCTCCATTCAAGCCAGTAGTAGGTAGCATGCACCCGTCACATAAACCCCTCAATTGCGCATGCGCGAGAACCTTTTTTGACGTCATTTGGGGCGGAGCGAGGGGGTTATTTGGGCGGAGCGAGGGGGTTGGGGGCGTGGCCTATGAGTGCACTTGCACTGAAAGTGTGTTTCAAGATGGCGGCTTGTTTTTGTATGGTGGGGGTGGTCGGATTCAAGATGGCGGCTTGTTTTAGTATGGGAGGGGTGGTCGGATTCAAGATGGCGGCTTGTTTTAGTATGGGAGGGGTGGTCGGATTCAAGATGGCGGCTTGTTTTAGTATGGGAGGGGTGGTCGGATTCAAGATGGCGGCTTGTTTTAGTATGGGAAGGGTGGTCGGATTCAAGATGGCGGCTTGTTTTAGTATGGGAGGGTGGTTTGGATTCAAGATGGCGGCTTGTTTTAGTATGGGAAGGGTGGTCAGATTCAAGATGGCGGCTTGTTTTAGTATGGGAGGGTGGTTTGGATTCAAGATGGCGGCTTGTTTTAGTATGGGAGGGTGGTTTGGATTCAAGATGGCGGCTTGTTTGGTGTGTGTAATGGGTTTTTCCCCAGCCCTCATTTGCATATGTTCTTTTCAAGATCCCCGGTTTGGATTCAAGATGGCGGCTTGTTTTAGTATGGGAGGGTGGTTTGGATTCAAGATGGCGGCTTGTTTTAGTATGGGAAGGGTGGTCGGATTCAAGATGGCGGCTTGTTTTAGTATGGGCGGGGTGGTCGGATTTAAGATGGCGGCTTGTTTTAGTATGGTGTGGGTGGTCGGCTTCAAGATGGCGGTTTGTTTGTGTGTGTAATGGGTTTTTCCCCAGCCCTCATTTGCATATGTTCTTTTCAAGATCCCCAGCATGTGACTTTCCCGATGCCCAGCCCTCATTTGCATATGTGTTTCAAGATCCCCAGCCTGTCACTTTCCCGATGCCCAGCCCTCATTTGCATATGTTCTTTTCAAGATCCCCAGCCTGTCACTTTCCCGATCCCCAGCCCTCATTTGCATATGTGTTTCAAGATGGCGGCTTGTTTGTGTGTGTTAGGGGTGGTCGTGTTCAAGATGGCGGTCTGTTGTCCGCTGAAAATATGCAAATGAGGTCAATGGGTTATAAAAGGAGTTCATTTTTAGGGCCAGGGTGTATTCAATCTGACTTACCTGACCTGTCTCCCAGCCAGCCAGCCAGTCAGCCACGCAGCCAGCACAGCCATCCATTTACTTTTTTCCAGTAAGCATGAGACGTGGAGAAGATTTTCCCTTCGACCCAGCAGCACCTCCGGTTGAAGTCTTGCCTGAAGATGCACGTGTCAGGGCCATTTATCAACGACACTGGGCTACCATACGCCATTGTTTTCACCGTGATCGTCGTCTTTTGGACTTATACAATTTTCGGCTGGAGGACCTCACGTATCTCACTACATATGCCGAGAACATTTTCAAAGATCAGGTCACAGCCTATAAGTTGAATGTCACATTTGGGTATATCTTACGACATAAAGAGACGGACCAACTGCGGTATTTCTATCCCAGTAACAATTCGTATGTGTTTGACCAGCCATTCACCATCACGGATGCGATTTCTCTGGAGCCGGTGGTCGAGCAACTCACTACATTAGACCCGTTGGAGTGGGCCCGCCTGCAACGCCCCAATACACAATGGTTGGTGGAAATGGTGACTAACGTCACATTTTTCGTCACGAAAATGCGAGATCACCCGATCGGTGCTCCTGTACAACTTCCCCCGTGGTTGATTCTTCGAAAAGGCCTGTATGGATTAACAGCAGGACAAAAGGGGCCCTACAAAGACCGGGAATGTCTGTTTCGGTGTTTGGCCGTGCATCTGGACGAGTGTAACCCCCAGGCTTGTGACACAGTGGCCGATGGCTATTGGGAACAATATCTAGAGCAGCACGACATGGATAAGCGGCACTTCCGTGGAGTTCCCTTTAAGCATTTGGATGATGTGGAAACATTGTTCGATATTAATATCTTTGTTTATCGATTACGACGGGAGGATGACGACACCTTTGTGGCTGAATTGGTTCGTCGATCCACAGAACGGTATGCTGCTACGATGAAAGTGAATGTGTTCGATGACAATGGCGTGAGTCATTTTTCGCTCATTACCAATATGAGCCTGTACGCTCAGTCTTTCAGTTGTGCCCAATGCCATCGTGTGTTTAACCGGTCTTACAGCTTACATTGCCACGAGAAAATCTGTGACAACAGTGTCAAGCGAGTCTATCCGGGTGGAGTGTATCATAATACACCTACTATTTTTCAGGAACTGGCCGATGAGGGTATCATCATACCGGAAGAGGACCGTTATTTTCCCTACCGGGCATGCTATGATTTTGAGGCCGTGTTGGAGCCCATGGACCTGTTTTCGGCTAAAACGCAGTGGACACAGCGACATATCCCCCTCAGTGTCAGCATTTCATCCAATGTACCTGGCTATGACGCTGCACCGGTGTGTTTCGTGTCCACGCGAGAAGCCCATGAGTTGATCACCCGTATGATGGAGTATTTAGAGCGAGTGAGTGCGGCCAGTACGGAATTGTTGGTGGCCAAGTTCGACGACGTACTCACCCAGCTGGACGACCGCATTCCTGAACCGGGTGTAGCGTTCAGCGACGATGAAGAGTCCGAGTCCGAGTCCCAGCAGTCCCAGCCTCTGCAGTCGCAGGATGTCCCATTACCTAAACCTTATGCGGAGAAATTGAAGTTACGGTTCCTTCAATACTTAGGTCAGTTACCGGTGCTCGGCTTCAATTCGGGGCGATACGACTTGAACCTGGTCAAGGAATTTCTCTATCCTTACTTAGCGCAGTCCGATACCCTCAAGTCGGTGATCAAGAAGATCAACAACCACATGGCCCTCACTACCACATCACTGCATTTTCTCGATGTACGGAACTATTTAGCTCCAAATTGTAGCTATGACCAGTGGGTCAAGGCCTATGACTGTGCACAAACCAAAGGTTACTTTCCTTACACCTATATGACGAGCCTGGACCGCTTAGAAGACACCCAGTTACCACCTCGGCAAGCGTTTTACAATGACCTGAAAGGGGAAGCTCTGCCGGAGGCCACCTACATCGAACTCCAGCAGGTATGGAACTGCCACAGCATGAAGACGTTGCGAGATTTCCTGGTGTGGTACAACAATTTGGACGTCGTGCCCTTTCTCGAAGCGGCCGAGAAAATGGTGCAACTCTTTCGTCGCCAAATGCATGTGGACATCTTCAAAGAGTGTTTAAGTTTACCGGGTCTGGCGCTTCGCCATCTCTTTCAAGAGTGTCCAACCTACTTCTCGCTCATTCAAAAAAAAGATGCAGACATGCACGATTGTCTGAAGCGGAACATTGTGGGTGGTCCCAGTCTTATTTTCCACCGCTACCATGAGAAGGACGTCACGACACTGCCCAGTGGGAAACCCTGTGCCAAAATCATTGGTTTTGACGCCAATGCGTTGTACCTGTGGTCGCTCGCCCAACCTATGCCGAGTGGACATTATACACGTTGGGTGTCAGAAGGTGAGCATTTTACACCTGAACGGACGCCGTATAAACATCTCGCCGACCAGTGGATAGATTGGGAAGCCTATCGACGGGCCATTTATATTCGTCACCAGACCAACGCCACGGAGAAGCGGATAGGAGATCGCCGACTGCCCGTCGATGGGTTTGCCCTTGTACAAGGCACACCCACTGTATTTCAGTTTTACGGGTGTTACTGGCACGGTCACGAATGTCATTTTAGTGCGGGACGCTTCAATCAGCGACGTGGAAAATCGGCACAAGAATTACGGGACGAAGTAGTCATCAACGGTGATTATGTCAAAGAGCGAGGATTCCACCTCATAGAGATGTGGGAGTGTGAATTCCACACCATGTGCCAGGCCCTACCTCATTTACAACGGTTCTTAAAAGAACGTGAATATCCCTTTAGTCGTCGGCGACTGCTCAGTCTACCTCAGATGTTGGACGCCATTCGTTCGGGTCAGCTCTACGGCTTTGTAGAATGTGATGTGCACGTTCCCGACACTCTCAAGCCCCTCTTCGCCCAGTGTCCGCCTATCTTCAAGAACACGCTGGTGGGTCGGTCTGACATTGGCGAGACCATGAGCGCCTACGCGGAGCAACACGAGTGTTTATCTAAACCGCGCCGCATGTTGATTGGAAGTATGTGGGCCGAGAAAATCTTGCTGGGCACCCCCTTACTGCAGTGGTACATGAAGCACGGTTTGGAAATTACTCAAATCTATCAGGTAATCCAGTACGTACCTGAGGCTTGTTTTGCGGAGAATGCGGACCTCGTAACGAAGGCCCGTCGTCAAGGGGATCAAGACCCGAGTCAGGCCATCATGGCTGAATGTTGGAAACTCACTGGCAATGGTTATTATGGAAAAACGGTAACCAATCAGGATAAGCACGTCAATGTGAACATTTGCACGACTACCCAAGCCCGCAAAAAAGTCAATTCCCCGCTGTTTCGGTCCGTGGAGGTGATCGATGACGATACCTATGAAGTGACTTTAGCCAAGAAGACTATCCGGTATAATTTACCCCTCCAAATTGGGTGTATGGTCTATCAGATGGCCAAGCTGAGGATGCTGGAATTCATCTATGATTTTATGGGTGTGTATTTTGATCCCTCAGACTGGCAACTCATGGAGATGGATACAGATTCGGCCTACATGGCCGTTTCCCACCCGGACTGGGAGTCTCTCGTTAAACCCGAGTTACGGGAACAATATGAGGCGGAACGGGACCAGTGGCTACCCCGACGCGATCACTACACGTACGACAAGCGGACACCGGGGCTCTTCAAGCTGGAGTGGAGCGGAGATGCTATGATTGCGCTCTCCTCCAAGACCTACTACTGTTACGGAGGAACTGACGGTGGAGAGGATAAGTTTAGCTGTAAAGGAGTGAGCCGGCGCGATCCTAACATAGACAAAGCGCTCTACCTGGGTGTGTTGGAAAGCCAGGCCAGTGCGAGTGGCACTAATCGGGGATTCCGGGTCGTCGACCACCAGATGCGGACCTATATCCAGCAAAGAGACGCCTTTACTTTCTTTTATCCCAAACGAAAAGTATTGGCCGACGGTGTGAGCACTACCTACTTGGACTTGTAAAATGTGGAACATTAACTGTGGATACACGAGTTATAAAACTGTAAAAGTCAGAATGGCCGAGTGGTCTAAGGCGCCAGTCCTAAGTGCTGGTTGGGTCATACCCTGCGTAGGTTCGAATCCTATTTCTGACAAACTTTTTTTGTACCTTAATCACTACTATTCTATGTGTACATATCCCTACTATTTGTACCCTGTATTTCTATTTTGTATAGAGTAACTTATTCTTGTTGACTTAAATAAAGAGAGAGAAAAAGTCAAATCATTTTTTTGTGTTTTTTTTTCATCAATTTATTCAACAATGAACGTCAGAACAACAACGTCATAACAATATAATGTGATAATAATAATAGTGGTCTGCGCGCGCGCAGTACATTTTTAAGTTAACCAGAGAAATGGAGCATGCACATTAAAACGAGAGGCCGTCCAGTCATAGACGAGGACATCCCGGTCTTCGGCTTGACAATAATCATCAAACATATGTACAATGGTTGGCATAGAATGTCCTCTACTCCGGTGAGTGAGATAAAACACACAGTACTGTCCGCACACACTACTCAAGGGTCCTTGTAATCTGTGCGTATTCCAACGCCACTCTGTCGTGGAGACGTCCATGAATTTCACCAAATCGGCATGGAGGGGTGCAAGTCCGTAGGAATCAAAGTATTCGCCTTGGCCTAGGGTGTCCACGTACACCGCTATCCAATGTTCACCGGGTCGACTCTTCGTGTCTGTATTTAGGATGTAGGCTGCTGGCGTGGTGGAGTGGGTGGGAAACACATTACGTGGAAACACACCTCGAAAGGGGATCTTGGGATCTCGCTGGAGTATGTCCATCAGCTGTTCTGTATCCATGTTTAGCTGGAGAAGTCACACAGCACGTTTCTTTGCTCATCCACGCTGATGACGTTGTCAAACTCGGCGTAGCAAATCACATTAATGGTGCTGGGTAGAGCTTGGGAGAAACGCAGTTCCAACCGTAGGTTTCCTTTCTTCAGTAAAGCCAGTTGATGATCGTGTTCCAAGGTAGGGGTGAGGTCAAAGGCGAACAATGTGTACCCATTGCCAAAGTCTTTACGACTGATGGTATTGCCTTCGTCCTGGTTGTTTTGTCCTGTGGCTGTAAACAGGTTCAGGTAGGTCCGCACATAGTTTCCGTTAGTAAAGTCCGGTTGTAAGGGGCGGGCTGGAATTTGATGGCCGGCCACGTGCAGTGCCACAAAGTTGATGTTGAAATGATCAAATTTGAACGGATTCTCAGCCAATGCCCCCACACCACTGTAGGCAGCTGCACTCGTTGGATTATAATACAAATCAGTTAATACTTGGTGAATTTCCTTGTTCCCCGACTGCCGCCGCATCACGCACTTCGTTCGTCTCCGTCCCAGGTCCGTCGATCTCTTCCCGGGGTGATACTGAGTTCGCCCCGTCCGTCTCGTCCCAGGGTGATACTGACCCTCTAGCCGCTCTGCATTCTATACATATAGGCCTTTTTTTTCCGGCTGTAGGAGGAGCTGGTTTACAGAAACAAAATTCTGCTAGTCTTTCACCCGGTTCAGCGAACGCCTCTTCTATAGCACGAACCCACGCTAATTGCTCAGGGGATCGATCGTCGGGTGACATTAACTGGTCGACAATAGGCATTATTGTCTTGAAGGCTGCCCACAGAGAGGGAGTTAGGCTGATACTGCGCGTATCTTTGTACCGACCTATCCGTATACAGTGGGGTCGTAGGAAATAGACGTACATGGCATTATCCAGGTGAACGAGCTCTCCGTTCAATTCCCCGCTGATTACCCGTTTAAACTTATTCCATCCATCACGCTGTAGTGTGACCGGATTCCATAGCATTTCAGCGGGGGTCCAATAAATAGATAGAGCGTCTTGCGCCAGTTTTATTTTATCCGCATACACATATAAGCGCACACTGGGTGTAAGAGGCAAATGGCTCGTAGTGGTAGCGACATGCTTGCTCTCTCTCTATGTCCAACTGATACACACTCTGTCTCTTTCCCTGGTATTTATACTATTCTGTGAGAGGCGGGTGGTGTGCAGAGAATATTTTATCCACCACAGGCACACTGTGTTGTAAAGCCGTCCACAGTTCGGGATCGAGTGTAAATCCGCCTCGTTTGAGAGAGATCAATCGGGCGAAATAAGGGCCGCGAAAAATGTATACATCGTGATCCAGGTAAATGCCATCGCCATTCAAATCACCGAATAACACGCGTTTCAAGGTCGTCCAGCCTTCGGAAGATAATGTCACACGGGCGGGCTCAGGTGAGCCCCAGCAACGGGAATCATCATCAATGAGATCGATGCGCATGCGCAGAATGCTGATAGTTCAACCCACACCAGTCCATCAGATGGCCCTTCATCTCACCTTCACATTGATACCTCACTCGGCTCCATCGGGCCACTAGGGGCGCCCCTAACACCAAAAAGGTTATTTTGCAGTTCGATAGCAAAACCTGGTGTACGAGGATTATTTTTATTTTGCAGGTAGTGGGTCGAGTGAGGTGTCAAATTGAAGCTGACGTGAAATGTTTCAGATTGATACCTCACTCGACCCCATTGGACCACTAGGGGCGCCTCTAACCCCCAAAAAGGTGTTTTGAAGATTACGCATGCGCAGAATGCTGATAGTTCAACCCACACCAGTCTATCAGATGCGCCTTCACGTTACCTTCAATTTGATACCTCATTCGACCCGATTGCACCATTAGGGACGCCTCTAACCTCAAACAGGCTATTTTTGAAGATTGATATTTTTCATATTATCTTCGCGCATGCGCAGAATTACCCTAATTCAAGCCCACACCCAGTCTATCAGATGCTCCTTCACGTCACCTTCAATTTGATACCTCACTCGACCCCATTGGACCACTAGGGACGCCTCTAACGCCAAAAAGGTTATTTTGCACATCGATATCAACATCTGGTGTACGAAGTTTTTTTTTTTTTTTTTTTTTTTTTTATTTTGGCGGTAGTGGATCGAGTGAGGTATCCAATTGAAGCTGACGTGAAATGCTTCACAATGATACCGGACTCGACCCGATTGGTCCACTAGGGGCACCTCTAAAGGTATTTTGAAGATTGATGTTGATTGATGTTGATATTGATGTTTGGCGTTAGGGCAGCCCCTAGTGGTCCAATGGGGTCGAGTGAGGTATCAATGTGAAGCATTTCACGTCAGCTTCAATATGATACCTCACTCGACCCGCTACCTCAAAAAAAATCCCCGAGTGCATCAATTAATAGTCTGGACTCATACGAAGATAAAAAATAAAACATTATCATGGTTAACTTCGAATATCAAGTGCTCATCATTATCCAAACCAGGCCTACCGCCGCTGTAAAAATAGTCAAATCAGGAGCAAATAAAAGGATAACTCTTACCTCCCAAACGTAATAAGGGGGCAAAACTCTGCAGTGACAAACTGCATTTTGAACGACCGAAAAACATGAGGAGAGGAGTTTGGTTGACTCGAATAATGAACAGGGACGCAACTCTCTGTTTTTGACCTCAATATTCAAGCGGGCCGGCCTAGAATATGCTCTCGCACCGTAAATCCAGGCCCTGTTTTCTTCATTTTTCTACAGTTCTCATGAACGAAACGATCTGGAATTTTCAGGACACACGTATCGAGTGATAACTGAACGACTTCTTATATTTTTAACGAAGAAAATCATTTTAACGTTGGCTAGTATTATTAAATACGAAACCTCTAGAGCTGTCATTTTACACAGCGCGTGACTTTGGAAAAATTGCATCGTTTGTGTTTTTTCACCGTAAACCCAGGCTCTGTTTTCTTCATTTTTCTACAGTTCTCACCATCGAAACGAGCTGGAATTTTCAGGGCACGCGTATCGAGTAATAAGGGATAGACTGGCTCTATTTTTAATGCAGAAAATGAATTATTTTTTAATGGGTCGGGTTTTCTGTATTTTCGTATCGGCTCGAAAACCCACTAAAAATTAAAAATTCATGACGTAGCCCGACACAAATTTATATAGATCGATTCTGGCTAATTTCATTGTAAAATACGCATACCCTGGGAAAATCATTTAACAAGGCCATTATGTTTTTTACACGTTCCCCGAGTGTATAAATTAATAGTCTGGACTCATAACAGGATAAAAAAATAAAATTAGTGCATGGCTAGACTAGAATTTCAAGTCCTAATAATTATCAGAACCATCCATAGGGCTGTAAGAGAGCCAAACCCGATTGTATGGGTTATTCACAGAATACCCGGCCGGCTTCTCTCAAGCGGCATTCATTATTGCGCATTCATCATGCATTTCTGTGTATTCGTGTATTTACAGATTACCCGGCTGGTACTTTTCAAGCCGACCTCACTGCAAAAATACTCGAAGAGTACAGGCGGACGCAACTCTGTGTTGACCTCAATATTCAAGCGGAATGTGCTTTTCTCACCGTCAACGAAGACACTGTTTTCTTCATTTTTTCTACAGTTATCATGAACGAAACGAACTGGAATTTTGAGGAGACGCGTATCGAGTACTCAGTGATAGACTTTCTCTTTTTTTAATCCAGAAAATATCAACAGTAGACGAGCATACGTTTGAAAATTTGCTCTGCGAGGAAGTCCTGATAGAGAGAACAACAACCACACCCAGCGTACAGTACAACGACCCGGCAGGAGGAAAGCGGAAATACCATCCTTTCCCCTAGAAGATCTACCCATCCTGCCTGACCAAAGATGATGACACTCCACTCATTATATTTGAGCAACCTCCCCCCACCATCTCGACTGCCCGGTTCGTAGACGGACATGCCATTGACACCGACATCCATGATGAAGATGGGATAAGTCCGTACCGGTATTTCCCGGTGAGCTAGTATGTTAGCGGCTGCACAACAGGGAAGTAGGCTTACGCCCATCGTGAATAAAAACGTTAAAATAACAAATGCTCTTTTCAGAGCAAACCATTCCTTCCGAGAGAGGTAACTTCTCAATAGCACATGAATTTAACACACAGATGTCCTACATTACTCTTTTTATTAGCAAACTACATTGAAAAACAATCCCTGGCCTATATGAAAAAGGTTGTTGTCATCACCGATCTCATCACATATCAAACAGAGGATTTTTTTTCTTTTTGCCCCATTAATTAATAAACAGTCTGCGCGATAACGGATTGTTATTTTTTTTCAACCGGGGACATAACCCTGAATAATGGGTAATTTATTTTTTGATAAAATAGCCCGAATGAATAACGGGAATTTTATTTTGAATGAACACGATTTGTTCTAATGTCAATGGTTCTCCTTATTTTGCCAACGAAAGGATTCGGATGGACTCCTCTCACTCATTACCGGACAATTTGTAAATGAGAGCCTACTTCGTAGGAACATAATGTTTTTACCAAATACGAACAATACCAATAAAGCCTGGGAACAAAATACATCAGACAAGCGGATTTCTACGAAAGCCGAGAGGGTTCTCCAGAGTTTTACTTTTTTCCGACTTCTGACTTCCGACTTGAGTGTTAGGATTTTTTTTGCTTTTATAACGCATTACATCTTAAATTATGAAACATGGAATTACAGAATACCATATTATGAAATCTTGTGCTTGAAAAACTGATTGCATGTACTTTTAATAATCAGATAACCATTGAAGTTTATCTGCAGTTATGTTCTGATTATTAAAATGCGATAACTTCTAATGTAAATCGAAATACCTTATGTCACAAGTCAAAGGCGCCTCAATTACATAATATAATAGCACAATTCTATTCAACTGATCATAATTACTTCCGAAATATTATAAATAAATATATAAATATACATTTCTCCTGGTTGATGAGTTCCATGAAAAATTTAAAGGGATTTATCGAATAATAATAGGTAATTTTTAATACTTGGGCCATGGTCACACAGCTCTATACAGTGGGTCAATCTATCTTGGCACTAACACCGTCCGATTTTTGCACTCACTCACACCGGCAACGCACCTGCTACCAACAAATATGCAAATGAAGGCTGGGGATCGGGAAAGTGAATTGCTGGGGATCGGGAAATGCTGGGGATCACTCACTCACACCGGCAACGCACCTGCTACCAACAAATATGCAAATGAAGGCTGGGGATCGGGAAAGTGAAATATTGGCTACCATCTTGAAACCGACCACCCCTAACATACACAAACAAGCCGACATCTTGAATCCGACCACCCTTAACCTACACAAACAAGCCACCATTTTGAAACACACACACACACACAGCCGACTATAAATAACGTGTATGTTCACACATTTATTAACAACTACACATCATGAGTTTTTTTCTACGCATCATGAGTTTACCACGAGCCTTGCTCACCCATCATCCTAGAGATGCAAGGAATAGGGGTACAGAAGAACATAGAGAGATAATTACCCGAGAAGAACAAGACAACAACAGAATGGAGGACATACAAGAAAATAACGAGGCCGACACCCGTGATGGAGAACAAGACAGCGGATGGTTAACTACTAGACCTGCAACAATAACCACCTCCACTGCAAACACTGAAAGTATAACCACTTCGGCTGAGATATCACGCCTCAACGAACAAATTATCGACATGAGGGGAGCGATGTTGGAAATGGAGACGACAATCACGGTACTGGAAGATGAGATATCATACCTCAACGAACAAATTATCGACATGATGGAAGCGAAGTTGGAAATGGAGACGACAATGACGGTACTGGAAGAAGAGATTGCCAGACAAAAGAAACTACGACATAGTGAATTGCCGATGCATTGACGCCGGAGAGGTGCTGTGAAGCAAATATACCGTGCCTCTCGTGTGACACTATCCAAAGGCCCTTTTGAGGGCCAATCCATCTTTCCGAAAGAGAAAAACTTCTTTTCATATGCACACCAAACTAACACGAGCTCCCAGCATCTTTTTCACCCAAAAAAATTTTTTTCCCAAAAAAATTTTTTTTTCAAAAAAAAATTTCGTACACAAGGTCAAAAATTTTTTTTGAGGTAGCGGGTCGAGTGAGGTATCATATTGAAGCTGACGTGAAATGCTTCACATTGATACCTCACTCGACCCCATTGGACCACTAGGGGCTGCCCTAACGCCAAACATCAATATCAACATCAATCAACATCAATCTTCAAAATACCTTTAGAGGTGCCCCTAGTGGACCAATCGGGTCGAGTCCGGTATCATTGTGAAGCATTTCACGTCAGCTTCAATTGGATACCTCACTCGATCCACTACCGCCAAAATAAAAAAAAGCAAAAAAAAAAAACAAACTTCGTACACCAGATGTTGATATCGATGTGCAAAATAACCTTTTTGGCGTTAGAGGCGTCCCTAGTGGTCCAATGGGGTCGAGTGAGGTATCAAATTGAAGGTGACGTGAAGGAGCATCTGATAGACTGGGTGTGGGCTTGAATTAGGGTAATTCTGCGCATGCGCGAAGATAATATGAAAAATATCAATCTTCAAAAATAGCCTGTTTGAGGTTAGAGGCGTCCCTAATGGTGCAATCGGGTCGAATGAGGTATCAAATTGAAGGTAACGTGAAGGCGCATCTGATAGACTGGTGTGGGTTGAACTATCAGCATTCTGCGCATGCGTAATCTTCAAAACACCTTTTTTGGGTTAGAGGCGCCCCTAGTGGTCCAATGGGGTCGAGTGAGGTATCAATCTGAAACATTTCACGTCAGCTTCAATTTGACACCTCACTCGACCCACTACCTGCAAAATAAAAATAATCCTCGTACACCAGGTTTTGCTATCGAACTGCAAAATAACCTTTTTGGTGTTAGGGGCGCCCCTAGTGGCCCGATGGAGCCGAGTGAGGTATCAATGTGAAGGTGAGATGAAGGGCCATCTGATGGACTGGTGTGGGTTGAACTATCAGCATTCTGCGCATGCGCAAGAATGGAAATAGACGTTTTTGGAGCTATTTGACTATTAAAAAAGGAAAAAAGAACACATTTTTTTTCAATTTTCTACATATTTTTTATTAACACACAATGAACGTATTCACAATTGAATTTAATACCAATTATATGTAAGTATTGAATTTTAAATACAATTAACAGTGAAAAAACTCTGAATTTTTGTAATACAATGTCTCCAGATCAATACATGTTTTCCTTGTTCTCAATAGTTCTTCAACAAGACTTGTTTGAATTCATCATTATTAGGTGTGTTATGATACACTCCACCCGGATAGACTCGCTTGACACTGTTGTCACAGATTTTCTGGTGGCAATGTAAGCTGTAAGACTGTTTAAACACACGATGGCATTGGGCACAACTGAAAGACTGAGCGTACAGGCTCATATTGGTAATGAGCGAAAAATGACTCACGCCATTGTCATCGAACACATTCACTTTCATCGTAGCAGCATACCGTTCTGTAGATCGACGAACCAATTCAGCCACAAAGGTATGGTCCTCCTCCCGTCGTAATCGATAAACAAAGATATTAATATCGAACAATGTTTCTACATCATCCAAATTCTTAAAGGGGACTCCACGGAAGTGCCGCTTATCCATGTCTTGCTGCTCTAAATACTCTTCCCAATAGCCATCGGCCACTGTGTCACAACCCCGGGGGTTACACTCGTCCAGATGCACGGCCAAACACCGAAACAGACATTTCCGGTCTTTGTAGGGCCCCTTTCCTCCTGCTGTTAATCCATACAGGCCTTATCGATGAATCAACCACGGGGGAAGTTGTACAGGAGCACCGATCGGGTGATCTCGCATTTTCGTCCAGTGTCGTTGATAAATGGCCCTGACACGTGCATCTTCAGGCAAGATTTTCCCTTCGACCCAGCAGCACCTCCGGTTGAAGTCTTGCCTGAAGATGCACGTGTCAGGGCCATTTATCAACGACACTGGACGAAAGTAAATGGATGGCTGTGCTGGCTGGCTGGCTGGCTGGGAGACAGGTCAGGTAAGTCAGATTGAATACACCCTGGCCCTAAAAATGAACTCCTTTTATAACCCATTGACCTCATTTGCATATTTTCAGCGGACAACAGACCGCCATCTTGAACACGACCACCCCTAACACACACAAACAAGCCGCCATCTTGAAACACATATGCAAATGAGGGCTGGGGATCGGGAAAGTGACAGGCTGGGGATCTTGAAAAGAACATATGCAAATGAGGGCTGGGCATCGGGAAAGTGACAGGCTGGGGATCTTGAAACACATATGCAAATGAGGGCTGGGCATCGGGAAAGTCACATGCTGGGGATCTTGAAAAGAACATATGCAAATGAGGGCTGGGGAAAAACCCATTACACACACAAACAAACCGCCATCTTGAAGCCGACCACCCACACCATACTAAAACAAGCCGCCATCTTAAATCCGACCACCCCGCCCATACTAAAACAAGCCGCCATCTTGAATCCGATCACCCTTCCCATACTAAAACAAGCCGCCATCTTGAATCCAAACCACCCTCCCATACTAAAACAAGCCGCCATCTTGAATCCAAACCGGGGATCTTGAAAAGAACATATGCAAATGAGGGCTGGGGAAAAACCCATTACACACACCAAACAAGCCGCCATCTTGAATCCAAACCACCCTCCCATACTAAAACAAGCCGCCATCTTGAATCCAAACCACCCTCCCATACTAAAACAAGCCGCCATCTTGAATCCGACCACCCTTCCCATACTAAAACAAGCCGCCATCTTAAATCCGACCACCCCGCCCATACTAAAACAAGCCGCCATCTTGAATCCGACCACCCTTCCCATACTAAAACAAGCCGCCATCTTGAATCCAAACCACCCTCCCATACTAAAACAAGCCGCCATCTTGAATCCAAACCACCCTCCCATACTAAAACAAGCCGCCATCTTGAATCCGACCACCCCTCCCATACTAAAACAAGCCGCCATCTTGAATCCGACCACCCCTCCCATACAAAAACAAGCCGCCATCTTGAAACACACTTTCAGTGCAAGTGCACTCATAGGCCACGCCCCCAACCCCCTCGCTCCGCCCAAATAACCCCCTCGCTCCGCCCCAAATGACGTCAAAAAAGGTTCTCGCGCATGCGCAATTGAGGGGTTTATGTGACGGGTGCATGCTACCTACTACTTGGATGGCATATTAAAAAGAAAACAAATTCTGGTATAGAATGATATGAATGCTGTCAAGCATGTTAATTAATGTGCAAAATATGCACTAATTTAGGTCAATGACCAATCTGATTGACCTGGATTGACATTGTCAGTGGACCCAGATTGACTTTCCATACTTGTCGTCACATGTAGCCTGAATAAGCATGTGTTCTAGACATTGCAGAACAATATTTTCAAAATGTTCAGTGCGGCAAGAAGTCTTCTAATTTTTAACCAATCAACGTTTGGATTATATTGTAGAGCGTTGGGATTCTGTCTTAAAACTTGAGTTTCTAAGTTGGCCCTTCAAAATCATATTATTCTGCCTGATAATGGCTGGTGTACATGTATGAGGTGTCATACATGTCAAATACTGCAAAATATGTCAAGGAAAATCTTTGCACATGTTGCCTCAGTACCAATAACCTAAACAATTACCTGAGTTTCCAGAGCATATGTATGTAGGCATTATCTCAAAATTTGTGTTGAAAATGAGGTATTTGCCCCTCATTTGTACATCATGTAAACATAGAAAACATTTTGAGTGTCCATGAGTTTGGCATGTAGTTGTTGTAACAGAATTGATGAAAATACATGTATTTCAATATTCACCAGTTTTCCATTCATGCAGACAGCCAAAAACCAACAAATTGTCTAGGCCTGCAGACATTCTGCAATCAGTGTAACAACTGGAGTATTCTACACACCACTGACAATGTAAGACCAAACAAAAATGAACTAAAAATGAACCTAACAGAATTAGTCAATACAATGGCTAAGTTGTTCATTATTGAGATAAAAAAGAAGAGCCTATCTATGCACTGATCCTTGACTTCAGCTGGTGCAATTTCACTTTGCCCCATCTCTTAATCCCGGACACTATTTTGAACTTGTGATAACTGGCATATTTCCATGTAATATTTGCCGATTTATTCATTATTCAAAGCATAATAAAGTTCTCTTGCTTTGAATACTGTACACGTATAAAACTAGATTTGATATCACCAGTACAAAATATTGTCCTGGGTTAAAAGATAGGGCAAATTGAAATTATACTGCCAGTAGTTGATCAGCTGAAGCCGTGGGTCAATTCACAGATACACTGAATGGAATATTGTGAATTATTGTGAAAATGGCGGATTCAAGTGTGCTGCAATCATAAGGTTGAAATATATGACCAATTTTAATTCCTAAAGTTACCATCTTCACACACAAAGTCGAGCTCTAGATGCACATGATCTACTCTCCTTGACCAAATGTGGTCAGCTTTCTTTTGGAATAAGGTTTGGTGATGTCATAGCTCTATACATATTTTGTGGTCCATATTCAGAGACCCAGATATCAGCAATGTTCGAAGGAAGTACATGAATGAATTTCCCATTTCAGAAACATTCAACCATTTGCCATATTTGGAGTTCAAAGATAAATCTTGCTGCAAGATACCATTTAGCCCCTATTCTGATTGGCTACTTATCTACAGGACATAACATGCTTTTTCTGGTTAATGGAATGCTATTGTAGTATCTAACTTGATATGTAAAGAATACATGTACCTGTTTTAGGAATGTTTGAGAAATGTGTGGATGAATCTTGACTCCTACATATAGTAGATTAAACTGTAGCCTACATGTGCACATTCATTTATAAACTGACCAGGTTTTTCACCCCTCCGCAAAAATTGACCTTGGTATTCATTTAAAAAGTGACAATGCAGACAACGAGAGATCCTGAAGGATCTTGGCGCCCACCATTGTCCAATAATTGTAAGCTAATGACAAGAGGATCTTTTTGTCCATTGTTACTAAGAACAAACTATTGATTTGTAATTTTGTTTACAGAATTTCGAATCTGCGCGAAAAAGATCGAAAAAGGGACACTGAAAAACACCAAGATATGATCTAAGTTTCAGGAGTTTCAAGATTTCTAGAAACTGTACTTGTGTCGGTTGTTATAATACAAGAGAAATGAGCAAAGTTAGTCTGAAAGTGAATGTACATGTACGGAGGATCCTTCATCTTCGTTTTGTAGTATTTTTTTATTATTTTTTTTTGCTCTTGTCATCATTGGGTACTGGAAGCGAAGACAAATCTTTTTGACACTTTGGCATGAGCTATGAAACTGTTTACTGGGCTAGTTTGAGATATCTCTTTTAAGATACCATGCTCGAAAATAGTAAGATGGTACAATACTTTATACTGAAGGGATCCCGTCCGCGCAGTAATGTTGAAACTTCGAAAGTGACTGAATCCTGATTATCTTCCTTGGATCGAAACATGCAGTAGTCTACAGTTGACGAGTTGTGACATTGAATCACAAGAGTGACGTCCCTTCATGTAGCCGACCTGCCGGCAGACGAAAGGGTGTGGCAGTTCACTTGCAACTGCATGGACTAAAGAAAACTGATTTAAAATTTGAACAAATACATTTTAATTCCGAATTATTTGAAATTCTTGATATGGAAGGTGAAGGTGTGGATATTCTCTATAGTCAATATATAGAATACGCCCCACCGTTTGATCCGTCGACTCCTGTGATGCAACGTCACAAATCGGGAATACCGTATTAATTTGAAGCGTAACTTTGATTTTCGAATCAGACCAAAAAAGGTATCTTGCACAACTAGGCCCCACGTGGGACCTGTCTACCAAATTTTATCCATGAAATATTTCCTGAGAATCCACGATAACAATGTTTCAAGGGGAAGTTCAAGATGGCCACCTGGCGGCCATATTGGTTTTTCGAATCGGACCAAAAAAAGGTATTTTGCACAACGTGACCCCAAGGGAAACCTATGTATCAAATTTGCGAAAGATCCCTGCACTACTTCATGAGAAACCACTATAACAAAGGTGCATGGGAAAATCCAAGATGGTCACCTGGTGGCCATATTGGATGATCGAATCGGACCAGAAAAAGGTATCTTCCACAACTAGACGACAAAGGGAACCTGTGTACCAAATTTGAGAAAGATCCATGCAGTATTTCATGAGAAATGACGATAAAGTTTCATGGGGAAATCCAAGATGGCTGCCTGGTGGCCATATTGGATTTTCGAATCAGACGAGAGAAGGTATCTTGCACAACTAGACCCCAAGGGGAACCTGTATACCAAATTTGAGAAAGATCCAAGCAATAGTTCCTGAGAAATCGTGATAACGAGGTTTCATGAGGAAATCCAAGACGACTGCCTTGTGGCCATATTGGATTTTCGAATTGGACCAGGAAAGCTATCTTGCAGAACTAGATCCCAAGGCGAACCTGTGTACCAAATTTGAGAAAGATCCATACAGTAGTTCCTGAGAAATCGTGATAACAAGGTTTCATATGGAAATCCAAGATGACCGCCTTGTGGCCATATTGGTCTTTCGATTCGAACCGAAAATGGTATCTTGCACAACCAAACCCTAAGGGGAACCTGTGTACCAAATTTGAGAACGATCCATGCAGTACTTCCTTAGAAATCATGATAAGTTTGCATGGGAAAATCCAAGATGGCCGCCTGGTGGCCATATCGGATTTTCGAATCTGACCAGAAAAGGTATCTTGCACAACTAGACGACAAGAACAACCTGCGTACCAAATTTGACATGAAGTAATTCCTGAGAAATCGCAATAACAAAGTTTAATAGGGAAATCCAAGATGGCCGCCTGATAGACATATTGGATTTCGGAATCGGACCAGAAAAGGTATCCTGCACCACAAGGGGAACCCGTGTACCAAATTTGAGAAAGATCCATGTAGTAGTTCCTGAGAAATTGCGATAACAAGGTTTCATGGGGAAATCTAAGATGGCTACCTTGCGGCCATATTGGGTTTTCGATTCGGACCGAAAAAGGAATCTTGCACAACTAGACCCCAATGGGAACCTGTGTACCACATCTGAGAAATATCCATGCAGTAGTTCCTGAGAATTTGCGATAACAAGGTTTCATGCGGAAATCCAAGATGGCTGCTTGGTGGCCATATTGGATTTATTTTCGATTCGGACCAGAAAAGATATCTTGCGCAACTAGACCCCAAGGGGAACCTGTGTACCAAATTTGAGAAAGATCCAAGCAGTAGTTCCTGAGAAATCGCGATAACAAGGTTTCATGGGCAAATCCAAGATGGCTGTCTGTGGCCATATTCGATTTTCCAATCGCACCAGAAAAGGTATCTTGCACAACTAGATCCCAAGGGGAACCTGTGGAGCAAATTTGAGAAAGATCCATGCAGTAGTTCCTGAGAATTCGCGATAACAAGGTTTCATGGGGAAATCCAAGATGGCTGCTTGGTGGCCATATTGGATTTATTTTCGATTCGGACCAGAAAAGATATCTTGCGGAACTAGACCCCAAGGGGAACCTGTGTACCAAATTTGAGAAAGATCCAAGCAGTAGTTCCTGAGAAATCGCGATAACAAGGTTTCATGGGGAAATCCAAGATGGCTGCCTGGTGGCCATATTGGATTCTCGAATCGGACCAGAAAAGGTATGTTGCACAACTAGACACCAAGGGGAACCTGTGTACCAAATTTGAGAAAGATCCATGCAGTAGTTCCTGAGAAATCGCGATAACAAGGTTTCATGGGGAAATCCAAGATGGCTGCCTGGTGGCCATATTGGATTTTCGAATCGGACCAGAAAAGGTATCTTGCACAACTAGACCCCAAGGGGAACCTGTGTACCAAATTTGAGAAAGATCCATGCAGTAGTTCCTGAGAAATCGCGATATCAAGGTTTCATGGGGAAATCCAACATGGCTGCCTGTGGCCATATTGGATTTTCGAATCAGACCAGAAAAGGTATCTTGCACAACTAGATCCCAAGGGGAACCTGTGTACCAAATTTGAGAAAGATCCATGCAGTAGTTCCTGAGAATTCGCGATAACAAGGTTTCATGGGGAAATTCAAGATGGCTGCTTGGTGGCCATATTGGATTTTCGAATCAGACCAGAAAAGGTATCTTGCACAACTAGACCCCAAGGGAAACCTGTGTACCAAACTTGAGAAAGATCCATGTAGTAGTTCCTGAGAAATCGCGATAACAAGGTTCCATGGGGAAATCCAAGATGGCTGCCTGGTGGCCATATTTGATTTTCGAATCGGACCAGAAAAGGTATCTTGCACAACCAGATCTCAAGGGGAACCTGTGTACCAAATTTGTGAAAGATCCATGCAGTAGTTCCTGAGAATTCGCGATAACAAGGTTTCATGGGAAAATCACTGATGACTGCTTGGCGGCCATATTGGATTGTCGAATCGGGCCAGAAGAGATATCTTGCGCAACTAGACCACAAGGGGAACCAGTGTACCAAATTTGAGAAAGATCCATGCAGTAGTTCCTGAGAAATCGCGATAACAAGGTTTCAGGGGGGAATCCAAAATGGCTGCCTGGTGGCCATATTGGATTTTCGAATCGGACCAGAAAAGGTATCTTACACAACTAGATCCCAAGGAGAACCTGTGTACCAAATTTGAGAAAGATCCATGCAGTAGTTCCTGAGAAATCGCGATAACAAAGTTTCATGGGGAAATCCAAGATGGCTGCCTGGTGGCCATATTTGATTTTCGAATCGGACCAGAAAAGGTATGTTGCACCACTAGACACCAAGGGGAGCCTGTGTACCAAATTTGAGAAACATCCATGCAGCAGTTCCTGAGAAATCGCGATAACAAGGTGTCATGGGGAAATCCAAGATGTCTGCCTGGTGGCCATATTGGATTTTCGAATCGGACCAGAAAAGGTATCTTGCACAACTAAACTCCAAGGGGAACCTGTGTACCAAATTTGAGAAAGATCCATGCAGTAGTTCCTGAGAAATTGCGATAACAAGGTTTCATGGGCAAATCCAAGATGGCTGTCTGTGGCCATATTCGATTTTCCAATCGCACCAGAAAAGGTATCTTGCACAACTAGATCCCAAGGGGAACCTGTGGAGCAAATTTGAGAAAGATCCATGCAGTAGTTCCTGAGAATTCGCGATAACAAGGTTTCATGGGGAAATCCAAGATGGCTGCTTGGTGGCCATATTGGATTTATTTTCGATTCGGACCAGAAAAGATATCTTGCGGAACTAGACCCCAAGGGGAACCTGTGTACCAAATTTGAGAAAGATCCAAGCAGTAGTTCCTGAGAAATCGCGATAACAAGGTTTCATGGGGAAATCCAAGATGGCTGCCTGGTGGCCATATTGGATTCTCGAATCGGACCAGAAAAGGTATGTTGCACAACTAGACACCAAGGGGAACCTGTGTACCAAATTTGAGAAAGATCCATGCAGTAGTTCCTGAGAAATCGCGATAACAAGTTTCATGGGGAAATCCAAGATGGCTGCCTGGTGGCCATATTGGATTTTCGAATCGGACCAGAAAAGGTATCTTGCACAACTAAACCCCAAGGGGAACCTGTGTACCAAATTTGAGAAAGATCCATGCAGTAGTTCCTGAGAAATCGCGATATCAAGGTTTCATGGGGAAATCCAACATGGCTGCCTGGTGGCCATATTGGATTTTCAAATCGGACCAGAAAAGGTATCTTGCACAACTAGACCCCAAGGGGAACCTGTGTACCAAATTTGAGAAAGATCCATGCAGTAGTTCCTGAGAATCGCGATAACAAGGTTTCATGGGGAAATCCAAGATGGCTGCCTTGGTGGCCATATTGGATTTTCGAATCGGACCAGAAAAGGTATCTTGCACAACTAGACCCCAAGGGGAACCTGTGTACCAAATTTGAGAAAGATCCATGCAGTAGTTCCTGAGAAATCGCGATAACAAGGTTTCATGGGGAAATCCAAGATGGCTGCCTGGTGGCCATATTGGATTTTCGAATCGGACCAGAAAAGGTATCTTGCACAACTAGACCCCAAGGGGAACCTGTGTACCAAATTTGAGAAAGATCCATAAAGTAGTTCCTGAGAAATCGCGATAACAAGAATTGTTTACGGACGGACTGACGGACGACGGACGACGGACGACTGACGGGCGACGGACCACGGACGAAAAGCGATTTGAACAGACTTCTGTCTTGCTTGCATCATTGAAAACTGTTTACTGCTTCTCTGTTAAAGGAAAGTAGCCTAGTTTTATGTATACTATGATGTATTCTTTTAATTTGGTGCTAAATCTATTATATGAATTAGGTCTTTGGATTATGGATGCAGATATTCTTTAATGGATGACGGCTGAATATTGAATGACGGACTAGACACTTGTAATTGTCAGCTCTCAATATCTCAAGAATGACTATTCGGAGAAGCTGCAAAGTTACAACACACATGCATATGGTCATGGGTTACTGCTAAAATTGGCTTTGGGTGCATTCAAAAGTATCGTGTACAGCAAGAGGGGAGGGGGGGGGGGGGCTAAAAATCGAATTTTTTTCTTATGTACACTGGGTTAAATTTTGTACATATATCTGTCTTTTGATCTCAACACAATATCTCAAGAATGATTATGCCTAGGAACCCCAAACTTGGCTCACACATGCATATGGTTGTGGAACAGAAGCAATTCATGTTTACTCTGTAATATATATGTCGCTGTGTATACATTCACCTACTGCTGCCATTTTGTGGTGCTGTCCCACAGAAATATCATGTCATTGGCAGACATGACACCCCACTCAGTCACATCATACATGTCATACTGACACTGAGTGAACCCATCTTCACATTGTAAGTTGAATACTACACCCACGTTCGTATAGTGTTCGGCTTGGTTATGCGAAGATGAGTGAACCAGTCCTTGTTCTATCCTCTTGATGCTGAGTGTAAGTGAGGAACCAACATGTTCCAGTTTTTAAGTCTTTGGTACGATCCGGCCTGGGATTGAACCCAGTGCCTACCGCTTACAAGGCCAGCACTCTAACCATTAGGCCACCGCAGTGCGGATCCCTGTAAAGCATTCTTCAATAGTATTGGTATATTATTATTTAGACACATCAGTACTGGAAGAAACATCACAAAAGGCTATCAAAACTGGTTCAGTGGTAACATATCACACATGTGGCAAAATAAAATGGAAAGTTTCTGTCTAATAGTTCTGATGGTAGACCCTGTATTGTCGCTTTAATAAGCAGAGGGTGTATATATAGCCCAATTCGGAAAGGGTGTTTTTGTCTTCCACCACGAAGTGGTGGGAGGACTTCGAAATGCTACCCGTCCCTCGTACCGTCCGTCCGTCCTACCGTCCGTACGTCCCACAACTTGTGAACGGATATCTTGAGAACAATTCGACCAATCGACTTCAAACTTGAGAAGGTGCTTCACATCAGTTAGACGGCCATTGGTATTGATTTTCACTGAGGTACGTAATCCAAGATAGCTGCCATGGATCATATTGGATTCACTCCGTCCCACATCTTGTGAACGCGATATCTCGAGAACAAATCAACCAATCGACTACATCAGTTAGACAGCCATTGGTATTGATTTTCACTGAGGTACGTAATCCAAGATGGCTGCCATTGACCATATTGGATTCTGTCCATCCCACATCTTGTGAACGCGATATCTCGAGAACAGTTCGACCAATCGATTTCAAACTTGAGAATGTGCTTCACATCAGTTAGACGGCCATTGGTATCGATTTTCACTGAGGTACGTAATCCAAGATGGCTGCCATTGACCATCTTGGATTCCCTCCGTCCCACATCTTGTGAATGCGGTATCATGAGAACAATTCTTTCGGTTGACTTCAAACTTGAGAACGTGCTTCACATCAGTTAGATGACCATTGGGATTGATTTTCGTTGAGGTGGAAGTTATGTAATCCAAGATGGCTGCCATTGACCATCTTGGATTTCACTCACCCATATTGTACCCATTTGTGTTGTGAACGCGATATCTTGATCTATGGTACCCATCGATTTATAAACCTCACCATCCACAAATCCATATACAACTACAGACTTACATTCCAGTGTTACACTACCCATTACTGCTTCCCAAACCTCCTCAAATTGTCTCAACAATTCCAGATAAACGTCTCTTTCCACATACACATATCCACTTTCCAAGTTATATCTAAGGAGATATTGGAAGCGCATATGCTGTATGCTCTCAAACAGGCTACTTGGCGGAGGACCTGCTAGCTACTCAGCTTGTTCTACTTGTTCCACTAGGGGTATGTTGGTGCATAGAACTTCCGTCAAGTACCAAAGGCTCTCAAAATTAGTTTTAGTGATTAAATATTTTATTTTGGTAGAGAATAATCTTTCTAATGTAGCCTGCATGTATATATCAGGATCTATCAGTTCATGTAAAAAATATAAACCGAATAGCTTTTTAAGCAAATAATCTGGAATAGTTGATCAATTTATTATTCAAAGTAATTGCGGGTGCCTTTGTTAAAAGTGAAAACGAGGCGACTACTTCCCGGAAGCGGCTTTTTGTACCTCTAACCTCTATTCAAGGGGATCAGACACTTTCCGAAAAGGGCTATAGGAAATGCCATATGACATGCAAGATCAAATTACAACCAACTAATGCCGGTTTATCACAAGCTGCCTTCTTCACTCCAGTTTCTAGACAATGGGTCTGCAACAGCAACTGGACAGGTGTATTGACACAAGACTCCCATTGTGGTTCATAATCTTCCACTCCTGCCTATATCTACAGCCTAGGGCAGGTTTGTAACCATTGATAACTGCTGTAAATATGCATCAAATTATATAATTCAAGAAAGGACTAATATGCTTACGTTGATGATAATTTTGGCAATTTATCACTGATTAGAAATATTTCATACTGAAGAGAGGCATACTACAAACCTCAAATTGTAGCTGTGTACCTGTCAGTCTGTTGGTGAGGATCCTTTGTCCAAAAATTAAGATAGAAAATATGGATTGCAGAGTGACTGAGATACATTGTACTAACACGATACAATGATACTTGTCAGTCATAGAGATTTGATAGCAAGAACAGAATCACTGCCTTTACTGTCATTATTGAAAACCTAGCTTAAGTTTGTTCATTTATGCTCTTGTTTCATTAAAATTGGTGCTGATATTTTCATGCCAATGAAGTGTTTCGATTTATGGACTAGGACACTCTCAGCCTGAATATCGAATCCATAATAGGCCTATGATGGCCTGGCAGTTCGATTTGAGACACTCATTACATCCGAAGACGATTGAAACGTACAATAGAGTGCGTACGGCATTTGGTATACTGGTTCGAGGATGCATGTGACCAATCAAATTTTGTCAACTCGAAATTCACAAGTTGCCATTCCACAAGATCCGTGCAGTGAAATGCGGTTCTTTGAAGTTTATATTTAATCCGACTTGACGGCGGGATGTTCAAAGCTTGCATGAGTGAGTCACTAAATAGTTCAAAATTTCAGAGCCTGGAGACAATATCTAAATCAGGCCAATCCCAGGATTTGATACTCAGAGTACGACTCTAGGCATCCAGATCTGATGCTTCTATTCTTGTACGGTACTGGAATAATTACACACAATAAACAACATATAATAGTTACATCCTCATGCTATTCATATGAACAGACCCAATTAAACCACGGCTTAGAATGTACATGTGAACGACTTATTCATATTAAAGAATCCAACTTGATTGTCAGTGAATTTGATGACCTGGGTTTGATACTAAACTGTTGATTTGTATGATTTATTTCTGCTATCTCACGGTTCCTTTGCCAACTTATTTCATACCATAGATAATAACAGACCTTTCAATTCTCGCGCATTCTCCATGAGACTGACACCAATAATCCATTAATGCAATAATGCGATCATATTAGTTCATTTGGCATCTCACGCAGCTATATCAAAATTTCCCTTGGTTGTAAAGTATCCATAATGGGCCTCGAGTCTGTGAAGGATGAAATATACATACATGTATAATGATGGTAGACTATTTTTTTTATGAAATGACAACTAGAAATTAGCATATTTGGGGGCTCGTATAGTTCGGGTGGGTATACTCAAGTCTCACGCCTTGGCAAAATTAAAACTTGAGAGGTTCGATAATAATAATATCCCCCCCCCCCCACTCTTCACCGGCACAGTGATAAGACCTGTTGCCGGCACTTCGAAGTGATTATGAAGAGGAAGTCGATAGCAATAATAATTACAGACGAGGAAATAGTAAAGAATCCGAACCATGGTAACCCGTGAATGGAGTTGACCAAGAAAGAAGCGAGTTTCATTTTTATGCCGATAATACTTTACACAGAGGCCAATTTTCGCCACCCATGACATCGTTTTGATGTATTCTTCACATACGGTTGGTTCCCATTTTAATGAAACTGAGATCTACACAAAGACACCGACTCTAAATTGTCAGTGCAATAACTTAAAAGTCAATTGGTGACACAATCTGAAAGGTATTTGACCGAAAACGGCAGGTTGTACATTCATCGCCGAAAGTCACGTGGTGTAAATAAACTGAATTTACGCAAGAAAACGTACGCCACCTCAGAAGCTGCCGTAGATTTACGCACGGATTTACGGAAATTCGTACCGTACGAAGTTTAGTGAATGTCGATGTTGATTTACGAAGTTGAATACGCAAAATATACGCAAAAATGTTGCGTACGAAGTTCTCCAGGCCTTGGGGGCATCATGAAACTCCCTAGCAAACTTTCTACGCTATCTCCGGAGCGACAAATAATTGACAGCTGAGGCTACGTGACTTTGTAGTTTATTCCTAAGAAGTAGGCTCTCATTTGCAAATTGTCCGGTAATGAGAGATTGAGTCAGTGAGTGAGTGAGTTAGTCCATCCGAATCCTGACGCCGGCAAAATAAAAAGAACCGTTGATATTAGAACCTTGGTTTTTGGCATGAAGGTGCATTAGGGGACCTGACTTGCTTTTGATGAACATTTCTGGTGATTCGCGTCGGAGTCCAAATGCCTACCCTACTTCGTAGGCTCTGTGACGTTAGACACACTGCCATGTCATATTGGGGTAATTTTAAGCCTATTTGCGGCTATGAGGGATACCAGAAAAGTGATGTTTTTGCAATTTTTCCTCAAAATTTTCCACTTTTCTTCCAGAAAATCTCACAACAGATTGCTATAGAAATCACATCAATTAAAAATTCGAAAAATCTATTACATAATGCTTTTTAATGTCATCAAAGCGGCTATCTCGACATTTTTACATTTTCTGGCATGGCTAGGCCCAAGGGTATAGCGATGGAGCTTTTAGGTCCGTGTAACCTTGCACAATTCAATTTTCGTTTTTTGTTTTTGTGTTCTCAAAATCAAAAATTGAAAATTGACCGTCAATTTTCAATTTTCGTTTTTTGTTTTTGTGTTCTCAAAATCAAAAATTGAAATTTGACCGTCAATTTTCAATTTTCGTTTTTTGTTTTTGGTTTCTCAAAATCAAAAATTGAAAATTGACCGTCAATTTTCAATTTTCGTTTTTCGTTTCACTTGTCCCAAAAATGAAAATCAAATAATGAAAATTGCCTCGACTTGTCCGTTTTTCGTTTTTGGATTTTAACTTTGACTCGTCAATGTTAACTGCGCACGCGCAAGACTTATGATGTCACTTTCGGTTCGCGGAGTAGTATGGAAAGCGCAAATCGGGTTGTTTAGGCAGGTGTGGAGCATAATATGGAAAAACAGTAGGGGGCAAGATGTGGGAGTTTCACTACACTATAGATCCCTGGAGCCAGGCATTCGAGCTAGAATATAATGGGCCAACTGCGCATAAGCGAGTAGGCAATCGTGCAGCAGGTGTGAAGCATTATATGGAGAACAACGGGGTTGATACACATGGGAGTTTCATTAAAGTAGGGTAGTATAATAAATACGTGGGTACCCTAATCACATCTTCATTTTATCTAGCCAATTTCTACGTTCCCACTTCGAACTTCCCTTGATATATCCGGACCCCTTCAATGTTCAAATAACTTATAAATAGACACGAGACGTCACTGACCTCGAAAACATTTGAAATTCGAAATGGGTCGCACAAGAGCGTTATTGATTGGCTGACCTAATTAGTGGGCACCTTATTAGGAGGAAAGACGCCGCTAATAGAGGATGATGTCACTCAACGTGACTTCATTCGCAATCGATGTACGCTCTGATTGGTTCTTCTGTCGTTAGTAGGAGAAATTTACACCTCGGATTTTGAACACTGAAGGGGTCAGATGAATCAAGGCAGGTTCGAAGTGGGAACGTAGAAATTGGCTCGATAAAATGAAGATGCCTAATCATAACCCCCAAGGAAACTTCCCACGTCGATGCGTTGAAGCGTTTGACACCCACACTTGCGTTGAAGCGTTTTTGACGCTGAACGTTGACGAGCATCTGAACGCTCCAACGATCCAGGTCCCCAAAATAGAGAATGAAGATTGGACCTGAAGCGTTGAAGCATTCAGACGTCTGCCATCAAACGTGGCGATTGTGTGCTTGTTTGAAATGGTGGTTTACGGGCTGCATACTTACTCTTATTGGTATTAAATCTTTGTTGGTATCTTTATAAATACTATATTTCAAATCAATAGCAAATAGCGGTTGTCTGCATGAATGATGTTCGCTTTTGTAGCGCTCTAAACATCTATTTTTAGAAATGAGAAAATCTAAGACTGCGTTCTGATTGGCTCAGGCCTCAAGGCCAATAACCATTGAGAACAGCGGGATGCCACATATCCAGACCTGTCTGGTGCATCTTCACAAGTCCAGGTAAATCGTGAATCCCCGCACATAGACTGCAGTACTCTCTGTTAATTCAAGATATTAACAGACAGTGATAGTGTACTGTTCCAGCTGTCTCCCCTTCAGAGATTGGTCATTCGACTCCGCCATTTCAAACTAAGACGAGCATTTTCATTGGATCACTATTTATAGGAGCCACCCCAATCTTCATACACAACCACGTGACTGTCTCAGTTGACCGATGACATAGCGCGGCATCGTTTTCGATTTCAAAATCTGGCGTATAACTGGGAAAATGTTGTTGTTGCTACATCAGCCTATCATTGGCCCTCCGTAGAAGGGTCCAATACTATAGGCTATCCCCGCACAGGGTTTACTTGGACATTTTTGGTGATTCGAGTGAGTTCTTGAGTCGTTGCCTCAATCTCGAACATTTCATCCCCGAGGTTATTTTGAATTAGCATGTCGGTATCCCAAGCCGGCGGTTTTTGCCTTGACTCTCGATGTCGATTTCAGCCTGACATCAAAGTTATGCCAGCGATGTCGCATCTCAAACCGTCCAGCTAGTGGATTGGAGTAATGAGCTAGCTGAACCTGTTGAATAATTGGTTTGATTTAGAGGATACCCCTTGATCTTTTTTTTATCCAGAACTATCGTGTGCAACCATGCAACCAAGGCAATGTATAGATACCCTAACAAATCGATCAATACACTGGCTCCCGAGGATGGCCTGGTGGGCCACATGCCTCTCACGCTCCACACCTCTCATACGACACGATTTGCGTTTTCTATTCTACTCGTCGTACCGGAAGTGACATGATAACCCGTCCACATGAGAACTTAACATAGATACGTCAAAGTTAAAATCAAAAAACGAAAAACGGACAAGTCGAGGCAATTTTCAATATTTGATTTTCATTTTTGCGTGAAGCGAAACGAAAAACGAAAATTGAAAATTGACTGTCAAATATCAATTTTCGTTTTTTGTTTTTGTAATCCCAGAATCAAAAATTGAAAATTGACGGTCAAATTTCAATTTTTGATTTTCAGAACACAAAAACAAAAAACGAAAATTGAAAATTGACGGTCAATTTTCAATTTTTGATTTTGAGAAACAAAAACAAAAAACGAAAATTGAAAATTGACGGTCAAATTTCAATTTTTGATTTTGAGAACACAAAAACAAAAAACGAAAATTGAAAATTGACGGTCAATTTTCAATTTTTTATTTTGAGAACACAAAAACAAAAAACGAAAATTGAATTGTGCAAGGTTACACGGACCCTTCTAATCCCCCAGCTCAAGGGGAAAGACAAATATTTATGCGACGAAGTGGCGGCACACAGCACAAAGGGTGGATAGTTCCCCATAGTCCTAGGCCAAATGGCCCACCCTACCAAACTTTCCGCGCTATCTCCGGAACGACAAAAAATGGAGTGCTGAAACTCCGTGACTTTATAGTTTATCATATTGGGGTCATTTTGAGCCTACTTGCATAACCCCCTGATCATGGAAAAATTTAAGATGGTGGCCACGTGGGTACCAGAAAAGTGATGATTTTGTCATATGCCTTCAAAATTTATTGCTTTTCCGCTATGAAAAGCGGACAAAAACTATTTTATTTCACATCACAATAATATTCACTAATTTATCGTGCAGCTTTTGCGGAGAAATTGCATAAATAAAAAATTCGGAAAATCTGACTAAAAAATCGACCAAAAATGCCGTTTTTTGAAAATGACGTCACTGTGAAGTCATCAAAGCGGCCATCTTGGATTACTTTACATTTTCTGGTAGAGTTTGATCAAAGGGTATAGTGTGGTAAGTTTCAGCTCCCTAACTCAAGAGGTAAGAAAATAATTAGGTGGTGGGGAATTTCGCCTCCCCCCCCCCCTCCTCCAAGGGCACAACAGGCCCCAAAAAGCCTAGGCCAGATAGGGTTAAATTCAGATCGGTTGGTCCACACTTCTTGTAACAACTACGAGAAAATGCCAACAGTGGTCAAGCTTCTACGAACAATGGATGATGGCAGAAGCATTTTCAGCTACATTAGGATCAAGAATAAGGACCTGAAATATCGACAAAAGCTTTGTAACATGTGACCATAAGGGCTTTTCGAACTTACGGAGAAAAAAACTTATTTTTGCCTTCAGGCAACTCCACTATAGTTTCTCAATATACTGACACCAAGGGCGAGGCAAATGCCCGGATATCAGACGTCTGTCAATGTTATGCTGTTATATGAATTATGTCGGAAATTCTTTAATGAACGTCGACTGAATACATGTAGTGAAAACGGCTAGACGCTTGCATGCAAACTTAACCTGGATATCAGTTTAATCACCAAACTCATCGACATATCTACATATTCATCGAATAATTGGATATCGTTAATGGGAACTCATTGGCCAGATGCATAGGGAGAAACTTCGTGAAATATGTCGGAACAGGATGTGCTTAGGACATTCATAATCGTCTAGAACCCAAACAACAGGAAAACGCTTGAAACACCAAATTCATACGAATTATCGATCTGCATTATGAGCATGCATCATGCCACCTACGTGGGTGAATAAAACGGCCTCCTCTCACCGGCTTCATAATCATGTTTGTGACAATACTTGAAAACCCATCTTAAGCCCCAGTCACACTGTCAAGAATTGGGTATGCGAATCACCGCGAACTGGAAACTCGTGTTCATTCTTGGCAATTCGTACTGGCATCTTGCGGGATTCGTCGCAGATCGTGACCGTTCTTGCCTATTCTTGGAGGGAGTACGAACGTTTTGAAATGTTCTAAACATTCGCCCTCCAAGTACGATTACATGGTATACGTATGGCATTCTTGGCACCATCCTACGGCGTTCTCGCATGCATTCTCCTCCTATCGTGTATATTCGTGGGTAGTCGTAGTAGTTCTTTCGGTCACAAATCAGCAAGAATGCGGTACGCATTGTACGATGATTGTTGGACGCATTCTACGCTTCTTGTACGATCATACTACGATACTGAGAAGAATTCAACACGATGTGTGGCGACAGTACTACGAATGCCCACGACAGTACTACGAATAACCGCGACAGTACTACGAATACCCACGCTGGCGCTACGTTTCATGAAAAATAGGCTACGCTTCCTCGCGAATCTCGTACGATTGCTCCACGATCTCTCGCGAAGACCATCGCATGTTGTACATTTTATAGAAGACGGATCATATATATAGGTTCGCGTGGCCTTCTGGGGTGTCGTTTCACAGCGTAACAGGTTCGTACTGCATTCGTACTCACATCGTACTGCATACGTGCTTATTCGTAGCAGATTATCGAGCATTCGTAGTGGGTTCACGGGCTGCCGTGTTGATGCGTAGGGCGTTCTTCATTGAATCGTACTGCATGCGTACTCATTCTTGATGATTCTTGTTAAATGCTTATGGCTGTCGTACAAGGAACCTACGGCATGCGTAAGGGATTCGTAGGACAGTTTCCAAGAGGCCCTCTACAGGCGAATTGACACGAATCGACAAGATTAAAATATTCGTGGTCATTTGCCGGCATTCTCCACCCAATTCTTTAGTTACCTACGTACGTACTACAACAAATCATTAGAATAATTTGGAGCACCGAAATATGGGATAAGAACATTTTTAGCACTGTGTTAAATGACGAGCAACGCTTAAAATCATATGCCTAAACAGCCCAAGACAAATCTGGAACACTTACATGCAATTCACATACATATGCGAACAATTGCATTGGATACCAAAGCCAAAACTGATCTTCATATCATTTGAGCTTTATTGCAGGGGAAGTACAACACGGTTAGTCGCGCATTCCCTACGACATATAGCTTAAGAGACATGAAAGACGAGAACAAAAAATAAGGTGCATATTGTTTTGTTTTTTTTATTAATCAACACAGACATTCACGTACATACAACAGATACAACCGGGTTGTGGAATAGGTTAAAATGCAGTAAATGACGTCATTTATGCCAAAGGTCGATGTTCGATGTTCGTTCGTGGTAAGAATATCCCACATTAAATGCTCAGTTGTGTTATTACTGGATAATATCATAACTAACTTTTATTGTGTCCGCTTACTTTAATAGTAAGTCTCGATTAATTCCTGAGAAAATTGTGACAGTCACGAGCCTGTGTTCTGTACAGGACACAATCAAACGACGATACCCACGTGACCAGCTCAGACGGTTGAAAAGTACTCGTCTCGGAAGACAGTTTGCGTTCTCAAAAATCATTTGGACAGGAGTGCGGTTTGATACATTTCACGTGAAGTGGGAGGAGTGGTAATCAAAAACATCAGTATGTAATTCTAGGCTAAAGTACAAGAAGGTTGATTTTCCAGAGGCGAACTGAGCTTGTTTAACCTGGAACGCAATGGGGCAAATCAATAGGTCATTTTCACCAATAGCATTGGCAGTGTAATTGTAATACGATATAGACGGTGTCGTCGGTGACTAATCTGTTGCATAGGAATGGCAATAGTAAGAAATCTCCAGCGGTCTTTTCTCAACATCCATGTAATATTATTCTGCTCCTGTGCAGTACCGCTGTCCTAAATCCTTGACCCTACATTCTTGGTAACATTTTATAGTGTGGGTTTGTGTATTAAAAATCCCAACCCAGTTGGCGAGGAACTTCATTATAAGAACCATTCTGTTTAGGTAGCCTGCATTCACACCGCGTTATTATATTATCAACTTTGGTATGCCTAACAAGTTAGATCGGCTTAGTTGTTCCTTTTGGGATGTGCAAGAACTGGATGCCACTAAACTCTCGGTCGACGATTTTTTAAACTCTTTGACAATTTTTTTTTTGCATTACTGAAACCTGGGAGCGACCAGATTTTCAAGTTGATATTCCTGGTTTCTCATTTAAATCGTTTAATGACACCCCTTCTTCAGTACATTGACTAAGTGGTGGGATTGCTGTGCTATAGAAAAATTATCACGTGGAAGTTGTACATTAATCTGATATTGTGGCATGAGTTAAAATATCTAAGAGTTGCTTTAACCTTGATAAAAACCTGTATATTGGGACTGTTTATATTCGCCCTGATAACTCTCGTTACTGAAGGAGACACACTGTTGGTCCTTATTGTCCTCCGCCACGAAGTGGTGGGAGGACTTGGAAATGCTAGCCGTCCGTCCTTCCGTCCGTCCCTCCGTCCGTCCTTCCGTCCGTCCCTCCGTCCGTCTGTCCGTCCGTCCTTCCGTCCGTCCGTCCGTCCCACATCTTGTGAACGCGATATCTTGAGAACAATTCGACCAATCGACTTCAAACTTGAGAAGGTGCTTCACATCAGTTAGACGGCCATTGGTATTGATTTTCACTGAGGTACGTAATCCAAGATGGCCGCCATCGACCATATTGGATTCTGTCCGTCCCACATCTTGTGAACGCGATATCTCAAGAACAATTTGACCGATTGACTTCAAACTTGAGAAGGAGACACACTGTTGGTCCTTATTGTCCTCCGCCACGAAGTGGTGGGAGGACTTGGAAATGCTAGCCGTCCGTCCTTCCGTCCGTCCCTCCGTCCGTCCTTCCGTCCGTCCCTCCGTCCGTCTGTCCGTCCGTCCTTCCGTCCGTCCGTCCGTCCCACATCTTGTGAACGCGATATCTTGAGAACAATTCGACCAATCGACTTCAAACTTGAGAAGGTGCTTCACATCAGTTAGACGGCCATTGGTATTGATTTTCTCTGAAGTACGTCATCCAAGATGGCCGCCATCGACCATATTGGATTCTGTTCGTCCCACATCTTGTGAACGCGATACCTCAAGAACATTTCCACCAATCAACTTCAAACTTGAGAAGGTGCTTCACATCAGTCAGACGGCCATTGGTATTGATTTTCACTGAGGTACGTAATCCAAGATGGCTGCCATTGACCATATTGGATTCCATCCATCCCAGATCTTGTGAACACGATATCTCGAGAACAACTCAACTAATCGACTTCAAACTTGGGAAGGTTCTTCACATCAGTTAGACGGCCATTGGTATTTATTTTCACTGAGGTACGTAATCCAAGATGGCTGCCATTGACCATATTGGATTCTGTCCATCCCACATCTTGTGAACGCGATATCTCGACAACAGTTTGACCAATCCACTTCAAACTTGAGAATGTGCTTCGCATCAGTTAAACGGCCATTGGTTTTGATTTTCACTGAGATACGTAATCCAAGATGGCTGCCATGGACCATATTGGATTCACTCCATTCCACATCTTGTTAACACGATATCTCAAAAACAAATCAACCAATCGACTTCAAACTAGGGAAGGTTTTTCACATCAGTTAGACGGCCATTGGTATTGGTTTTCACTGAGGTACATAATCCAAGATGGCTGCCATTGACCATATTGGATTCTGTCCATCCCACATCTTGTGAACGCGATATCTCAAGAACAGTTCGACCAATCGACTTCAAACTTGAGAATGTGCTTCACATCAATTAGACGGCCATTGGTATTGATTTTCACTGAGGTACAAATCCAAGATGGCTGCCATTGACGATATTGGATTCCATCCGTCTCGGATCTTGTGAACGTGATATCTCGACAACAATTTGACCAATCAACTTCAAACTCGAGACGGTGCTTCACATCAGTTAGACAGCGATTGGTATTGATTTTCATTGAGGTAGTATGTAATCCAAGATGGCTGCCATTGACCATCTTGGATTTCACTCACCCATATTGTACCCATCTGTGTTGTGAACGCGATATCTTGATCTATTCCACTCATCGATTTATAAACCTCACCATCCACAAATCCATATACAACTACAGACTTACATTCCAGTGTTACACTACCCATTACTGCTTCCCAAACCTCCTCAAATTGTCTCAACAGTTCCAGATGAACGTCTCTTTCCACATACACATATCAACTTTCCAAGTTATATTTAAGGAGATATTGGAAGCGTATATGCTGTATGCTCTCAAACAGGCTACTTGGCGGAGGACCTGCTAGCTACTCAGCTTGTTTAGAACTTATTCCAATCTACAGGTCATGTATTGTTGGGGGAGATTTTAATGCCTGGTAGTAAACTGGAATTTTTAACTGAGATGGAACAAAGCGCCTACCCGATCTCCCCAATTGTATGTTTAACTCAGGTCCAGGCACAGTTTAGATGACACTGTCAACTCTTTCGGCAATAAGCTTATACATGTAGATATGGCTACTTGTCAGAAATTAAATAATGTCAGGACTGATGGAGATAGTTTAGGCAATTTCGCCTGCCACACTGCACGAGGACGGAGTGTGTCCGAACTATTTTATAAGTATTCAAAATATTTCCATATTTATCCTTTGACACTCTCCTCTGACCACTGCCCACAATTATGTTACTTTGATGTTCATATAGTTGGATTCACATCTAGTTATCCCGTAGAAGGAAGCATCAAAGTGTAACGGACTTAAACAATATTCTTCAACACCTAAATTGTATGGCAACTACCAATGTCAAGGCAAAAAAGCCTGTTAAAAACAATAAATGGCACGATCGTAAATGTAAGAGATCTAAAACTTGCAGAAAATATCTCTGATCAAACAGATTCGAATAGAAAAAATTACTACAAAGCCAGAAAACATATATATTTTAGGTGGTAAAAAAGGCTGCTTATTATAGCACTCTAATGAATAGATAGCAGGATGCCAAAGGGTCTGATGCTTCTCATTACTGGAAGTAGGCGGCTTCATTACAAAGGATAACGGTCTGTTTTCTTAAAAATCATCAACTTATGATCATTTTTATAAATTTCTTGGTCAACCCACAAATACTAATCGATCTGAACATTTAATTATTGAAGATGAGGTATATTGTGAAGATCTTGATCCTGAGCAGAAGATATTCTAGCTGTTCTTAGAGAAATTGGTAATTATAAAATCCAGGTGAGGATAACATCACCAATGAGACGCATAAAACAGTCGTTCCCTTTTTGCATAGATCACGTCGCACGGATCTTTAGCATTATCTTCCAAGGGATTGGCGCACATCTACAGTTGTCTCTATTCATAAAAAGGGTGACAGTTCTGACCCCAGTAACTAGAGATGAGTTGCTGTTGGTGACGTGCTTGACAAGCTCTTTTTTTCAAATTTATAAATAAACATCTGTCCATATACCTATATTATTAACCAAATGAGCCCTAACCTATTTGGATTTAGACAAGGCTATCGCACTACCGACCATGTGTTTACTCTTAAAACTGTCCTCAACAAGCTTATATGCAGTAAACAACCATTATATGCATGTTTTGTAGATTTCAATTAAGCGTTTGGTTCCGTAAATGAAGAAATATTGTTTGAAAAGTTATGACAAAAAGCGGTGAGGCGTAAAGCAAGCAGGCTCATCACAGATCTATATCACGACACCCTCCTTTATTTCTCAAACATTTCAGAGGTACTCTGGATTACACCAGAGATGCAGTCTGTCCCCCAAATTGTTTAGCCTTTTTTTTGTCGATGATATCGAAGGTTCATTTGATTTTGACTGTGAACTCGCTGTGAACTGAAGCGCCACTACCCATATTGCATTTCCATCAAGCTGGTGTTGAATCAAGACAAAACTAAAACTGTAAAATTTAAAAGAAGCCCAGATCTTCCAAATTTGTATGGTCATTTGGATCGTCAGCTTTGAAACAAATTCAACAATACTGATACTTGGGTGTTATTTTCTCGAGAACTGGTCATTTCCGCCAAAATGTAACAAATCTAATTAAGAAAGGGCATTGAGCATCGTATTCACTTCTCCAGAATGGGGAGGGTAAGGAGGTCCCTGTCAACATAAACGTTCATCTGTACCAATCTTTAATCAAACCGGTCTTACTACAGTATATATATGAAGCAGAGGTATGGGGCATAGACAGTCGTTTTTATAAAAACTAGGTAGAAGATCGCGTGCCCTTTCTATACTACTCATAGCGCACTACTCGTCGCGCATGCGCAGTCGACCCATTCTACTGTAGGGTGCAAGCCTGGCCCATGGAATCTCAGGTAGTGAAAACCCCAGGTCTCTAGCCCCACCCTATCCCGCGCCACACCTATGCGACCGGCTGTGCAGTGAGTAAAGCGGAGGAGGAGGAGTAGGACACGCCACGGATTATACTAGGTAGATATTGGCACGTCCCCATTTGAAGAAAAAGTGCAGAATAAATACATAAAAAGGGTACTTCGAGTGCAGAAATCCACTCGCATTTAGGGTGCATATACAGAATTGTGAATATACCATTTGCTATACGATATTGTTGTAAGTCTGTAGAATTTCACAAGTATATCAGTCAACCTTCGAATGAACTATCATTTCACGATTTTCAGGAACAACTATCTTTGTGCTACAAGAAATGTGGCTGGTTATATAAATTGAAATATTTTCTCGAAACTGAGGTGAACAGAATCGATCCAAGCAGTTCAAAGTCTTAAATCAAATCAGGACTTTTCAGGACTCCATCAAGGAGTAATCCTGATGGCACCACCAAAAGCAAAATGAGGACCTTTCGGCTATTCATTGGCGTTGGTCATATAGTTGCTTTTAAGTCGCCAAACGTCGTCATTTTTCCCCACCTCTTGCATATCGCTCCAATGTATTACCTGTAATTGACCGGATTATGCTGGTGGACTGTTACTCCCCGAGGCCCGCCATCTGTAGATGTCACTCGACACATACATGTATAAGTAGGTTTATTGTTTTGGTGGGGAATTTAAGCCGTACGACGTAGGGAATTACGGGTTAGTTTCTCTGGGTATTCTTGCAGTTACCAGGTTACTCCATCTTAATTGAAGCGATGTGCAAGAGGCAGGAATAATTGATGGCATCAGGCGACTACAGAGCAACCATATGACTCTACAGGAACGCTTCCCTCGGCACCTGACATTCAGACCCGAGAATACGGTGGATTCTCGGACGTGGCCTTAGTATCTCAGCCGCACTTTTATTGCAGGTGTTCATGTGGAGAATATGAAGTAGACACACGACCCCTAGCACCGGCTTGAGTGGAATTAGATACGCTAGCTCGGGAGCTGTAGGTTTATTGCGTTATTTCATCAGACTCAACGATACTCATCCATTAACATCAGATGAGTTGTTCGAGCTTATCTGTCATCATAGCTCCCTAGCTAGCGTACCTAATTCCGCTTAAGCCTGTGCTAGGGGCCGTGTGTATGCTTCATAGTCTCCACATGGACAGCTGCAACAAAAGCGCGGCTGAGACACTAAGGCTACGTCCGAGAATCCACCGTACTCTCTGGCCTGAATGTTAGGTGCCGAGAGATGCTTTCCTGTAGAGTCATAAGGTTGCTTTGTAGTCGCCAGACGTCGTCAGTTTTTCCCACCTTTTGCATATCGCTCCAATTCAAAACAGATACCAGATTCGAATCATATTAGGTTGCATGTAAGAAAAACTCTGTACGACAATTCTTCTCGAAACTTCGGTTCAGCGACTATGAAATCAAGACTGAAACTTGCAGACACACAAGATCCATAACTCCAGTATATCAACGATTACATGAATCATGCGACCTGATTGAAGATGAGGTACATTTTGTAATGTCGTGTAATAAGTTCTCTGCAGACAGAGCTATACTGTTGCTCCATATCAATACAATTATAATAAGATTTACTGCGTTGTCAGACGTAAATAAATTTATATACTTACTGTCCTGTAGTGCTGCTAATATGCAGATAATATATCAAGCGTTATATAAGTGGTCATTATGCTGCTCGATACTGTTTATTTGGTATACTTAACCTCTACATGAAGTAAATGATATTCGTTGTTTTTCCTACGAAGTAGGCTACAGTTCGCAAAATGTCCGGTAATGAGTGAGTCAGTGAGGCAGTCAGTCAGTCCATCCGAACCCTTTCGTCGGCAAAAGAAGGAGAACCGTTGACATTAGAACCTTGATTTTTGGCATGAAAGTGCATTAGGGCATTGTTACCAGCAAGTTCTGAGCTGACCGAATTCTGATGAAAATTTGATTCATAATTATTTTTTTTTATTATTTATTGATGGCTCAGCGAGTGCACTGTCATGCCCATCGGGAACCCTTGGCTGTATGTTTCACTGTATATATAACACAGTACAAAATCTGGTGGGATATGCCATCCGTAATTGTTTTTATGAAATAGGAAGTGCTAATTTTCCATCATTTGTTATTGCATTTATCTACACTGCTATTACCAACTTGCCAGCCTCAATACACACAATTCAGTATATTGTTATAGATATATGTAAACTGTGGCCTTTAACGTGTATCCTATTTCACATCCAAATATTTCATCACAGACCACATCAGGCTTCAAATTCAGGTCAAATTGCCCACTGGTGATGAAACATTAACCAATTAAGTCAGCCTGGTGCAATAACCCAGCAGAAGAAAGAAAGATCTGGTATCATCCTTCAGATTAGTCTGTGTGAGCAACAATGATAAAAGTTTACTGAGTGTGAAACAAAGCCATGACGGCATGTTTAAAGGGTCTTAATTTATTTTCTTTGGGTAGAATTTAACTAGATAAAGTAACTTTGATCATGATGTGAAAATATGAGCACACACTTTGAGTTTTTTCTTGTACCTCTTGAATATTGACTATATATCACACTGGGATATAATTTAAACAAAAAATTACATGTGTAAACAAAATATGTCTAAATTTTTCTTGTCATTTCAAATCTTGATCGATTTTGATTCCTTGATTAGGGGATACAGAATCACTGCCACGGAGTGTGTTGTTGTGTCACAGCAATGCAATTCCGATTCACACAACGAAGCTGAGGTGGTTTAATGTTTATCGATGAAGAAAATCACCGATCAACCGTCATAGAATATAATGTGAAACAAGAAAACCGGAATAGTACATTCATCAGATTGCCGATACCCAAAATGTGTTGTCTCATATATCTAGATAACAACGTGATGTAGAGACGCTATTTATTCGTCTTTGTGCCGGTAATGCTCAGGAGAATGACATAGAATCATTATTATCTTGTGCAGAGAAGGTGTTGGTCTTGAGTTGAATTACCGTAAAATACATAAATGCTACCTTTCTACTATAGTACTATATATAAAAATTTGTTGTATTGTTGGGAAAATAATGCGATTCAAAAAGTTGTTTTGATCCTGGATAAGGGCACTGAAAACCATTAAAGAGATGTAAATGTATTTTCACACGTAAAGCTTGAAATCTACTGAACTTTTTATTATTAAATCTGTTTCCTTTAGTTAAAAAATTGTAAAATTTAATCGGCGATCGTTATTTATTTTTGGAATGAAGGCGCATTAGGAGACTGTTACCAACAAGTTCTGAGCTGACCTACTTTTGATGAAAATTTCTGTTCTGACTTGGGCGCGGCCCATCTTAATATAGGCAGGATTTCAACTGGGGGTGGATATTTCCAAGAGTTCAGTTCGCGTTCGTGTCCTAATGCCTACTCTACTTCGTAGGTCCTGTGGCGTTAGTCACACTGCTCATGTATTCTAACGGTACGACACATACAACGTGAAGTAACGCTTAGCCATGTTAGCTTGGGTATTTCTTTTTTGTTCTATAGTACTATACTATAGCACACAGTATGTATTCCAGATTAAATTCCAAAATAAGTATACGTGTATGCATCATGTAAAATGTTCAGTTTTGTTTTGTTAATATGTTGATTATTTGTATTTGTTGAGGTGTTTTGCATAATAAAACTGAACCGAATTGATTGTTGCTTGTAACCGTGCCCAGTCAATCTACTGCCTTCTGTCTGCACTTGTGGGGCGAATGAACCGATGATTCCGAAAATTGTGGAAATTGTTAAGGTATATTCATTGATATACTATGGTTCTCACCGAGCGGTACATTTCCCCGGCTTATTTTGTTCCTCATAGCTTTTGTATAATCAAATTTAAGCTCTCGATAGCCGAATGGGATTGCGTGGCACTGATTTGAGTCAAACAAAAGGTAACAAAGTTTCAATAATTAGGAAGATTACGTTGAACGGATCGTTCTATTGAAAGATAGAATAGAATCCGGTATTTTGTTTGACCGTAAATTTGTCCTTAGTGTGTTGCGTTTATAAGCCGAAAATATAATTTCCTTGTTTACATCAAATGCTATTAGCCTGAGAGATGAAATACTGAATTTTTATATCCCGAGTCAATAAAATATTATTAGTATCAGAAAATAGGCAATTGTTTGTTTTTGCAATTTTTGGTGATATTCTTGGAGAGAATTCCCTTCATATGTAAAATATGACACATTTAACCCTATCTGGCCTGGGCTTTTTGGGACGTATCCTGGCCTGGGGTCAAGCTCTACCGGCAAATGTTTAAAAAAATCCAAGATGGTCACAGAGAGGTCATTTTCAAAACGACATTTTTAGTCGATTTTTCGGTCAGATTTTTTCGATTTTTTTTTATTTACGCAATTTCTCCGCAAAAACTGCATGATAAATCAGTAAATATTAATGTGATGTGAAATAAAAAAGTTTTTTCATTGCGGAAAAGCAGAAATTTTGAAGAATTGTTACAAAAAAAAAAGACTTTTGTGCTCCACAACGTGGTCGCCATCTTGAATTTACCCATGATCCTCCGCTCGGGGGTCATTCGCAGAAAATTTGGCAGGGGGGGGGGGCATTTCGGCACCGTGCAATTCATGTGTTAAGCCCCAGTCACACTGTCAAGAATTGGATAGGCGAATCACCGCGAACTGGAAAATCGTGTTCATTCTTGGCAATTTGTACTGGCATCTTGCGGGGTTCGTCGCAGATCGTGACCGTTCTTGCCTATTCTCGGAGGGAGTACGAAAGTTTTGAAATGTTCAAAACATTCGCCGGCCAAGTACGATTAAATAGTATACGTATGGCATTCTTGGCACCATCCTACAGCATTCTCGCATGCATTCTCCTCCTATCGTGTATATTCGTGATTTTCGATCACAAATCAGCAAGAATGCCGTACGCATTGTACGATGATTGTTGTACGCATTCTACGCTTCTTGTACGATCATACTACGATACTGAGAAGAATTCAACACGATGTGTGGCGACAGTACTACGAATACCTACGACAGTACTACGAATAACCGCGACAGTACTACGAATACCCCAACCTCCCCACAGCGCATGCTCCATTTCGCAGGCTCCATTACCATCCCTGCCACCAATAGCGGAAGTTGACCTTTACTACGTTGCTATGACGTATAGGGGAAACCAACCAACGCACGGTTCAGTTTGAATCCGGCCGAACAACCCCTTTAGTGCTGCACATGAGCGAACTACTGTTCATATGCTCTGTCCATATGAACAGGGAAAATTATCTCCAGATAATTCCTTTTAACGCTAGGTCAACAGAGGTATTATGCAGACTTGAAAAGTAATCAAAATGTTCGGTAAACATCTATTTTACTATATATGATGTAACTTCCGGCGATGTGCGCGAAGGCCCCGAATCCGGTCCAAAAATCTGACTGGTGGCTGGGGTGTTATTAGACCCCCAGCGAGGTGGTTGCGAATACCCACGCTGGCGCTACGTTTCATGAAGAATAGGCTACGCTTCCTCGCGAATCTCGTACGATTTCATAGGATTGCTCCACGATCTCTCGCGAACACCATCGTATGTTGTACATTTCATAGAAGACGGATCAAATATATAGGTTCGCGTGGCCTCCTGGGGTGTCGTGTCACAGCGTAACAGGTTCGTACTGCATTCGTACTCACATCGTACTGCATACGTGCTTATTCGTAGCAGATTATCGAGCATTCGTAGTGGGTTCACGGGCTGCCGTGTTGATGCGTAGGGCGTTCTTCATTGAATCGTACTGCATGCGTACTCATTCTTGATGATTCTTGTTAAATGCTTATGGCTGTCGTACAAGGAACCTACGGCATGCGTAAGGGATTCGTAGTACAGTTTCAAAGAGGCCCTCTTAGTAGTATAAAAAACCCCGAAAAGGTAATATTTTCCAGGGAGGTAACTCTTGGTGGCGACAGGTAGCGTTGTGGTTATGGATTGCATCAGCATTGGCTGAGTGCCAAGTTTGACCACTATAGGGCCGGCAACCTTTGACCTTGTATTACTCCGCGGTGATGCGGTCATGTCTGGCGGTGATTCGGTCACGGGAGAAAGCTTCGGCGGAGAAAAAGCAGTCCCCATAATTCAAATACGCTGCATGGTCCCATTGGGTCGTATGAGGTATCAATGTGAAGCATTCGTGAAGGCGCATCTGATGGGCTGGGTGCGGGGTTGAAATAGTGTCATTCTGCGCATGCGCGTTAGACCAAGGTATGGAAATAGACCTTTTGATAGATAGATAGATAATTTATTTAAACAGGGTAAATACATCCTCAACCAAACGGCTGCTTTCCAGGACGGCCCTGGGATCTAGGGAGCCCCTAATGGGCCGATGGAGTTGTATGAGGTATCCATGTGAAGCCTATGTGAGGGGGCATCCGATGGGATGGGTGTGGGGTCGCCATTCTGCGCATGCGCGGTAGACCAAGGGTATGGAAAATAGACGTTTTGGGATCTAGGGGAGCCACTATTGGTCCGATTGGGTCGAGTGAGGTATCAATGTGAAACCTATGAGAGGGGGCATCCGATGGGCTGGGTGTGGTGTTGAAATATCGTCATTCTGCGCAAGCGCGGTGGACCAAAGGTATGGAAATAGACGTTTTCGGGTCTAGGACAGCCACTAATGGTCCGATGGAGTCGTATGAGGTATCAATGTGAAGCCTATGTGAGGGGGCATCCGCCTAGACTAGTGTCTCGGCCGTTGTCAACATTCTGCGCATGCGCAGACAGGGAATTGTGGGAAAAGGGTATGGAGATAGACGTTTTCGGTTCTAGGGGAGCCCCTAGTGGTCCGATTGGGTCAAGTGAGGTATCAATGTGAAGCCTATGTGTGGGGGCATCTGCCTGGGCTAGTGTCTCGGTCGTTGTCAACATTCTACGCTTGCGCAGACAGGGAATTGTGGGAAAAGGGTATGAAAATAGACGTTTTGGGGTCGAGGTGGGCCACTAGTGGTCCTATGGAGTCGTATGAGGTATCAATGTGAAGTATGTGTGAGGGGGCATCCGATGGGGTAGGTGTAACGTGGAACTGACGCAACTCTGCGCATGCGCAGTAGACCAAGTGTATGGAAATAGACGTTTTGGGGTCGAGGTGGGCCACTAATGGTCCGATGGAGTCGTATGAGGTATCAATGTGAAGCATATGTGAGGGGCAACCGCCTGGACTAGTGTGTCGTCCGTTTTCAACATCCTGCGCATGCACAGACAGGGAATTGTGGGAAAAGGGCATTGGAATGGACATTTTGAGGTCTATTCGGGCCCCTAGTCGTCTGATGGGGTCGAGTGAGGTATCGTTGCGAAGGATACGTGAGGGGGCATCCACCTGGACTAGTATGACGTGGAACTGACGTCATTCTGCGCATGCGCAGTAGACAAAGTGTATGGAAATAGACGTTTTGGGGTCTAGGTGGACTACTAATGGTTCAATGGAGTTGAGTGAGGTATCAATGTAAAGAAGTCGTGAGGAAGCATCCGCCTGGGCTAGTGTTCCGTCCGTGTTCGACATTCTGCGCATGCGCAGACAGGGAATTGTGGGGAAAAGGGTATGGAAATAGACGTTTTGGGATCTAGGTGAGCCACTTATGGGCCGATGGAGTCGAGTGAGGCATCGTTGTGAAGGATACGTGAGGGAGCATCTGCCTGGACTAGTGTGTCGTCCGTGTTCAACATTCTGCGCATGCGCAGACAGGGAATTGTGGGAAAAGGGTTAGAAATAGACGTGTTGGGGACTAGGTGGGCCACTAATGGTCTGATTGAGTCGAGGGAGGTATCAATGTGATGCATACGTGAGGGGGCATCCGCCTGGGTGGATGGATGTTAGGAATTCCGCGCATGCGCAGAGAGGCCGTATTATGGAAATTGACATTTTGAGGCCGATATGGGCCACTATGGGTCCGAATGGGTCGTGGGAGGTGTCAAAATGAAGCTTTTCTGGGGTAGAGTCAGAATTGGGTTTTTTTTTATTGCAAGTAGAGAGGGACCAGCCTTGGTCCTAATATGTCGTGTGGGATGTCATCTTGTAGTTCTCTGCATGTAGACGCAACTACACACTTGGTGGTCGCATGGTGCATGAATACTACATATGACTTGATACTGTGAACTATACCTGTAAAGTCAGAATGGCCGAGTGGTCTAAGACGCCAGTCCTAAGTGCTTGTCTGCGCAACGCATGGCGTGGGTTCGAATCCTACTCCTGACACTCCTGAGTTTTTTGTATATACACCTGGTAAATTAGCCCAAAAGTTCTCATTTTCTAGACACTAATACATCGAAATGCAGTGACGCCCGCCAATGACCGTCGTTACGCCCTAGCATAACACCTTGACGCCATGATATAGACCGAAGAGAGAACAATAACAACAACAACAACAAAGATGACAGAAGAGAGAACAACAACAAGTTTTTTCATATAGTTTATTCTCCACAATGTTACATCATACCCACGCTGGGGGAGCTGCGTTGGGTATGTTTACAATACAAGTAGTCTCTTGTCCAATCAGAGGCCGCCATTTGGCACTGCATCTGTCATACTCGTTCTTGCCCGTTAGATGTATTCTCAGCTGCTCTTGTCCAATCAGAAGTCGCCATTTCAGAAAGTCCTATCCTCGGCCATGTTCGCGCTGAACCGTTTGTTCTAATCGGGCAGGCCAGGAATCCGTTGAGGCAACATATCCTCAGATACTTTTGTGCGCATTCTGAGTATCTTTCAGTGCATGGGCGAATACATTCAGCCGATGGGTTGGTCGATCAGCTTGGTCACGAAAAACGTAACATTGGTGACCCTCTCCACTAGCCACTCGGTGTTGAGACGTTGGTGTTGGGCCCATTCCAAGGCATCCAATTGGTCCACTTGGTCCAACATCGTCTCTAGCGACGCCCTATCCGTGATGGTAAACGGTTGGTCAAATACCCGGATGTTACTGATCGGGTAAAAGTATCGGACTTGGTCTGTCTCCTTATGCTGCAGCACATAACGAAACGCTAGATTTAATTTGAAGGACGTAGCTTGGTCATTGAAGATGGCTTCCACGTAGCTGCGTAAACGGGCGAGGTCGGTCAGTCGGAAATTGTAGATATCTTGAATAGACGATGACGGTGGAAACAGTGTCGTATGATGGGCCAGTGGCGCCGATAGATGTCACTTACGGGATGGCCTTCGTCTAACAGATCGCCGGGAACACCTAGCGCATCTTCAAGAAAATGGTCGTTGTTGTCAGGCGTATGACTCGAAACAGTAATGCTAGGGACCGGCTGGATATCTAGGCTCTTCTGAACTGTGGGTATAGGCGGGCTCTCCTTGATCGCATCACCAGTCGCATTCGTCTCCCCGGGCTCATCTTCACTAGGTCTGACCCTCCTGGGTTCCTCATTAGTGGGAAGTTGTCGCTCATACCGTGGTGACGGAACATGAATCAAACGCTGATGACGTCTCAACTGACTGGTTCGTTTGAAGAGTTGACCACATTCATTACATTGTTCCATCGCGCCCTCGTGGAGTGAACGTTCATGGCACAGTAAAGCATCTTTCCGATTAAATGACCGTGCGCAAGTTTTACAAGTATACCGTGCGCCGTTGTGGATGGAGGACTCGTGCCGTCGCAAATCTTCTGGGCGAGTAAATGGCTTCAGGCAGGTCGAACAAGAGAACATGTCGGCTGCGTATCAGAAAATGCTGAACATTCCCACCTACCGCCACTTTTATAAGCCCGCAGCCCACAAGAACTCTCCTACGTTGTTCTCCCCACCAATCAGCGCATCGCTGTCCTGTACACTCAGGTGCGCACTTGTCACATGTCTACGTACACACCGTAACATGTAAAAACTTGTAATAAAATGTATTATACCATATCTGTGCTGTATTATACAATATCTGTCCAGTATTGTACCGAATCTGTGCTGTATTACACCATATCTGTCCAGTATTATACCATACATGTATATGTCCTGTATTAGACAATATCTTCCCTGTGTTTAATGAACATGTACTCTGTGCATGTCCATGTATTCTGTGCATAGCCATGCACATGTACTATGTGAATGTACATGCACTATTTGCCTGTACATGTAATCTGTTCATGTACATGTACTCTGTCAATACACATGTTCGTTGTCCATGTAAATGTACTCTGCGCATGTCATTCTACTCTGTTCAAATCCATGTACATACTCTCTCTCTCCATATTGCTATATAGCTGAAATATTGCGGAATGCGACGTTAAACCTTAATTCTCTGTCTCGCTCTCTCTCTCTCTCTCTCTCTCTTTCTCTCTCTCTCTCTCTCTCGCTCTTTCTCAGTGAACATGTACTCCGTACAACGTCGCATGATGTAGACCGGTGAGAGAATAACAACTAGGATGACAGGTCAATCATTTTATTATCCCCTCCAGTACATTATACCCAAGCTGGGGGAGCCGCGTTGTGTGTGTTTACAATACAATTACCCTCTTGTCCAATCAGAGGCCGCCATTTGCATCTGTCATATTCGTTCTTGTCCGTTAGATGTATTCTCGGCTGTCCAATAAGAAATCACCGTTTCAGAAAGTTCCATCTTTGCTCGGTTGGACCTAATATGATTCTTACTCATTCATTCATCCGTCTGATCATATGTTAGATGTCTCTCTTTCGAGATAATTGCTGCCATATTTTTCCATACAAGGAAAAAACGGCCTTTGGTGACAAGCTCTCACTTCGCCCACTGTAAAATCTTCTCTCTTCACGTGCAAAGATCACACCCGGCCAAGGGTACACCTTCAAGGCAGGTCAGGCACCGCTGGCGATGGTAGCGGACATCTCCGGGCTCTCCCCTGGTTGAGCTGTAACCCACACTGAAGAAATCATCTATTATTTCCATAGTTATGGGCGGGTATCTTTTGGTAACTCTTTTGGGGAGTCGAGCGGGAACCGGCACCTGTTCGTCACTCTTCAACGATTGCGCGTCTGCCTTGGAATTGGCTGGCTTTTCCATTTGATCTGGCCTGGTACAGGTTTTGAGAAATGTACACTAACATGCGTGTTTCCGTATTTATAGTTAGAAGAGGTGACAGTCCTATCAACCAATCGGAAGCCGATCCGCAGAATAGGTATAAGTCATGTTGAAAGATGGAACACAAACTGTGGACGTCTTTCGGATTGATGGGGATCAACTGACTGTGGAGTCTGAATACTCGACTGCAATGCTGGGCTTATGTACCGACCGTTGATGTCGCCGTAAATTATCCTTACCATTAAAGGACTTCCTGCAGATCGAACACGTATACTCGCCAACAGCACAGTGAAAAGTAGACTCATGGATGGGGTCAAGCATCACGGGTTCCTCAACCTTCAAGCGTGTATGTCCATGGATTACACGTTGGTAAGATCTCAACTGGCTGTGTAGTCTGAAGCGGTGTCCACAATCCCCACATTGATGCCTGGATGTCTCATGGAGACACCGTTCATGGCGGTGTAAACTATCCAGGCGATTAAATGTATCCCCACAGGTCTCGCAGGTGTACTGGGCAGTAGCGTCGTGGATGCTAGACTTATGGCGTTGTAAGTCGTGCAAGTGTGTAAAGGACTTGGAGCAAGTGGTACACGTGAACATCGTGTCGTAAGTGGTTGAACAAATGTCTGCTGAATGTGTCAGACCGCTTCCCTTTTATAGCAAGCTAGTTATTGATCTATTTTTAGAACACTCAGTTCAACTACCCCTACACAGATGAGAGAAAAAGATCAACACCTTCACAAGTGTTCCTATAGTCCGGCAGTGACTTTTAACCCCGCGCTGCTCGGTAGTGACATCATCGTGCGCAGGCGCACACACACGCACACACACACAAACCTGGTGTACCCGCACCCTGGTGTACCCTATGCCCTACGTGCTATATGGTACAGGATGCACCAGGTTTGTGTGTGTGTGTGCGTGTGTGTGCGCCTGCGTACGATGACGTCACTACCGAGATTTTACAGTGGGCGAAGTGAGAGCTTGTCACCAAAGGCCGTTTTTTCCGTGTATGGAAAAATATGGCCGTAATTATCTCGAAAGAGAGACATCTAACATATGTACAGACGGATGAATGAATGAGTAAGAATCATATTAGGTCACACCGAGCAAAGATGGAACTTTCTGAAACGGTGATTTCTGATTGGACAGCCGAGAATACATCTAACGGACAAGAACGAATATGACAGATGCAAATGGCGGCCTCTGATTGGACAAGAGGGTAATTGTATTGTAAACACACCCAACGCGGCTCCCCCAGCTTGGGTATAATGTACTGGAGGGGATAATAAAGTGATTGACCTGTCATCCTAGTTGTTGTTATTCTCTCACCGGTCTACATCATGCGACGTTGTACGGAGTACATGTTCATTGAGAAAGAGCGAGAGAGAGAGAGAGAGCGAGAGAGAATTAAGGTTTAACGTCGCATTCCGCAATATTTCAGCTATATAGCGATATGGGAAGAGAGAGCGTATGTACATGGATTTGAACAGAGTAGAATGACATGCTCAGAGTACATTTACATGGGCAAGGAGCATATGTATTGACAGAGCACATGTACATGCACAGATTACATGTACAGGCAAGTAGTGCATGTACATTCACATAGTACATGTGCATGGCAATTCACAGAATACATGGACATGCGCAGAGTACACGTACATTAAACACAGGGAAGATATTGTCTAATACAGGACAGATTCGGTATAATACAGGACAGATATGGTGTAATACAACACAGATATGGTATAATACATTTTATTACAAGTTTTTACATGTTACGGTGTGTACGTAGACATGTGACAAGTGCGCACCCGAGTGTACAGGACAGCGATGCGCTGATTGGTGGGGAGAACAACGTAGGAGAGTTCTTGTGGGCTGCGGGCTTATAGAAGTGGCGGTAGGTGGGAATGTTCAGCATTTTCTGATACGCAACCGACATGTTCTCTTGTTCGACCTGCCTGAAGCCATTTACTCGCCCAGAAGATTTGCGACGGTATGAGTCCTCCATCCACAACGGCGCACAGTATACTTGCATAACTTGCGCACGGTCATTTAATCGGAAAGATGCTTTACTCCGCCATGAACGTTCACTCCACGAGGGCGCGATGGAATAATGTAATGAATGTGGTCAACTCTTCAAACGACCCAGTCAGTTGAGACGTCATCAGCGTTTGATTCATGGTCCGTCACCACGGTATGAGCGAAAACTTCCCACTAAAGAGGCACCCAGGAGGGTCAGACCTAGTGAAGAAGCGCCCGGGGAGACGAATGCCACTGGTGATGCGATCACGGACAGCCCGCCTATACCCACAGTTCAGAAGAGCCTAGATATCCAGCCGGTCCCTAGCATTACTGTTTCGAGTCATACGCCTGACAACAACGAACATTTTCTGGAAGATGCGGTGGATGTTTCTAGCGATCTGTTACACGAAGACCATCCAGTGAGTGACATCTATCGGTGCCACTGTCCCATGATACGGCACTCTTTCCACCGTCATCGCCCTATTCAAGATATCTACAATTTCCGACTGACCGACCTCGCCCGTTTACGCAGCTACGTGGAAGCCATCTTCAATGCCCAAGCTACGTCCTTCAAATTAAATCTAGCGTTTCGTTATGTGCTGCAGCATAAGGATACAGACCAAGTCCGATACTTTTACCCGAGCAGTAACATCCCGGTATTTGACCAATCGTTTACCATCACGGATAGGGCGTCGCTAGAAACGATGTTGGACCAAGTGGACCAATTGGATGCCTTGGAATGGGCCCAAGAACAACGTCCCAACACCAAGTGGCTAGTGGAGAGGGTCACCAATGTTACGTTTTTCGTGACCAAGCTGACCGATCAACCCATCGGCTGAATGTATTCGCCCATGCACTGATAGATACTCAGAATGCGCACACAAGTATCTGAGGATATGTTGCCTCAATGGAATCTTGGCCTGCCCGATTAGAACAAACGGTTCAGAGCGAACATGGCCGAGGATAGGACTTTCTGAAATGGCGACTTCTGATTGGACAAGAGCAGCTGAGAATACATCTAACGGGCAAGAACGAGTATGACAGATGCAGTGCCAAATGGCGGCCTCTGATTGGACAGGAGGCTACTTATATTGTAAATATACCCAACGCGGCTCCCCCAGCGTAGGTATGATGTAACATTGGGGAGAATAAACTATATGAATAAACTTGTTGTTTTGTCTTCTGTCATCTTTGTTGTTGTTGTTGTTGTTGTTGTTGTTCTTTCTTCGGTCTATATCATGGCGTCAAGGTGTTATGCTAGGGCGTAACAACGGTCATTGACGGGCGCCACTGCATTTCGATGTATTAGTTTCTAGAACATGAGGCACCAAAGGTGCTACAACTCCTCAGCCCCTTAACAGTCTAGACCAAGATGTTTTTATGAGTGTAGAAGTTTGGATAAATAGCAGTGGGTTATGGCATGCGAAATGCTAACCCAAGTCACAACTCGGACAGATGAACGGATGGATACACTGACACACGGACGGACAATCGGAATCCAGTATAACCCCAACTATGTACAGGGGTATAAAAAGTGACAAGGTATCCACATATCTGCAGGAAAAAAAACATGTAAAGTTGTGATCTTATTGCCCTGGCGTCAGTGTAAAGTGGTCGGCCGCCTAGGCCCCGGAAGCTCTGGGGTTCTAGATGGCTGGAAATGCATTCGAACCCATTTCTGGCAGTTAAATTTCTAAAATATTATTCACAATTCAACCCCCGTTTTATATATTTTTAAGAAAAAAAAAATAATGTTACACATGGCCCATGTGATGAAAGAAGTACCTACCGGCTAGAGTTTACTGAGCTGTCTCACGATGGGATGGGATGGGATTTTCGGCTAAATATCGGAACCAGTTCATCTCAGAGAAGTGAAATTCCCCAAAGTATCTGTATGTAATTTGTACATTTTTATTCTGAAATTCGAAGGAAATCTATTCAGAATCAAAACAAATCTCCAATACCTCACATGTTATTTTCATAGTGCCTATAGTGACAATGTTACAAAATTGCAAGCCCAACGTCATTGTGCTTTGGGGGGAAAAAAAACAACAAAAAAACATGCGAGGTATTGGAGATTTTCTTTGATCCTGAACAGATTTCCTTCAAATTTCAGAATGAAAATGCACAAATTACATATAGATACTGTGGAGAATTTCACTTCTCTAAGAAAAACTGGCTTCGATAGCCGAAAATCACATCCCATCGTAATGTGAGACAGAAACTGCCCTGACGTGCCTCCGTTGGTAACGTATTAGCGTCAGTGCAACGACAACGATGATGTCTGCATTGATTTATTGGGTTGGCCATACCTTGTTATGCGAGACACCGCTTGTAACTGGCCGACGACCACAGTTCATTTTACAACTGAAAACTCAACTCTGCCATTGATGTGTTGGCAGCACGCATGAACACATGGGCACTACTTTCGAATTTGACAGATCTCACAGGTTCCTACAATCCTGTGACAAGACAAAGTACAAGTTGCTCTTTTCCGATAAAATAGGCATTTATTATCGTTCAAATCCATTCTGAGAACTCTTAGACAAAATAACAAGCCGATTTTCACAGTTTTAATGTCGGACTAATTTTTTCTCAACAGCGTAGGGATACGACAATTATGGCAATCTCGTATCAGTGGCCTCAAGTTCCCGGGTAATTTACTGTATATTTCACATGGTGCAGAGATTCATAGAACTTATTTTGTTTAGTACCATTCATGGTCAAATTGAGTTTTTGTCTGGCAAATTGAGTTTTTAGCGTGCTTTTGGCAGGGTAAATTGAGTTTAATCAAATTTTTAGGACCGTTTGCTATATAATACATACACGCATAACAGGTACATGAATGTGATACAAGCTGAGTAGCTAGCAGGTCCCCCGCCAAAAAGCTTGTCTGGAAATGGACTTCTCGCACACACGGGATATAATCACCATATATATTTTGTGTGATGGTAAATTGTTGCTAGGAGTGTGGTGTTGTTGATGTGAAGGAGATATAATTGTGAATGACAATGTTGCAAATTGTCTATGGAAGAATGAGGACAGGGTGATCGAGAAAGATCATCCGGTGGCATAGTTGTGCTGAAAAATGAGTGACTTTCTTCTGAGATCCCAGTTTGAAGTTTCTAAGTTTGAAGTTAATCGGTTGAATTGTTCTTGAGATATCGCGTTCACAAGATGGTTGGGATGAAGATGGTATGAGGGACGGAGGGATGTTATGAGGGATGGAAGGACGGATGGGTAGCTATTGATGTAAAGTCACCCTTCATATTTAAAGTTGATCGGCTGAAATGTTCTCAAGATATCGCGTTCACAACATAGTTGGGATGGATGGAATCTAAGATGGCTGATAGTGGCCATCTTGGATAACGCAGTTTGGTGAAAAACAATTCCAGCCATCTTGTCACTGATGTCAAGTCAACCCCTAAGGTTGAAGTCAATCCGTTGCACTGTTCTCGAGATATCGCGTTCACAACATGGTTGGGACGGACGGACGGAAGGACGCTCCAACGGATGGACGGATGGAAAATGTCACACCATTGTGATGCCATCCCAAGTTTGAAGTAGATCAGTTGAATTGTTCTTGAGATATCTCGTTAACAATATAGTCGACGGTGGCCATCTTGGTTAACGCAGTTTGGTGAAAAACAATTCCAGTCATCTTCTTATTGATGTGAAGTCATTCCCCAGATTTGAAGTCGATCGGTTGAATTGTTCTCGAGATATCGTGTTCATAACATTTTGGAGATGGATGGAATCTAAGATGGCTGACGGCGGCCATCTTGGTTAACCCAGTTTGGTGAAAAACAATCCCAGCCATCTTCTCAATGATGTCAAGTCACCCCCTAAGTTTGAAGTCAATCGGTTGAACTGTTCTAGAGATATCGCGTTCACAACATTTTTGGGATGGTTGGAATCTAAGATGGCCGATGGTGGCCATCTTGGATAACGCAGTTTGGTGAAAAACAATTCCAGCCATCTTCTCACTGATGTCAAGTCACCCCCCAAGTTTGAAGTTGATGAGTTGAATTGTTCTCGAGATATCGCATTCACAACATGGTTCGAACGGACGGACGGGTAGCATTTCCAAGTCCCCCTCCCACCACTTGCATGGCGGGGGACAATTAAGGAATATTTAATTCTTTTATATTGCTTTAGAATTAAATTATTTGATTTCATCACCTGTGCCCTGTTGGCTTTTCACATGAAATTCAACCAGACAATATTTTAATTTCCATTTCAAGCAGATATCCAGTATTCTTTGAACTCTCATTGAACTTAAAAATGGAGTGAGAGACAGAGTGCAATCGGAAAATCTCCTGTTGATAAAACGCCTCAAGAGAATTTAACTCGACAAAATAAAATGGAAAGCAATAAAATAGCTTTTGTTCAACTAGATCAGCCTATACATTAGCTGTCAGAATTGAGCAGCTTTTCCCAACCTGCTAAAGGAATGACACCATGTAGACTACAGAGGTAGCACAAAAATAAAATTCAGTAAAGGAATCAACCACATTAAAAAAAAAGATCGTTTTCAGATCGTCAAATGACAGTGTTGACTATCCGTGTGTTGTTGTTGTTCGTGTTGATCACTTTCATTTTCGAAACTACTTTCAAAATAATTCAGTTGATTCATTAACTTTCAGTTGTTAATTTTTAAGAGTAGTCGTTTCAAGTACACAGTTGTTGGTAATGGAATCGAAGTCCCCGGCAAAAACTGACAAAACATGGACAAACTTATGGCGAAACGAATTCAGGCAGTGTTTAACGCACGTATTAACATCGTGGGTGTGTCTCCTCTACTGCTGTATCTCGGCAACGGAAAGGTCAAGGGCGACTAGCCTGTTTTCGGATACCCTCTCCAACAGCATAACAAATGTAGTGAAAATGACTCCCTGGTGACCGTCTCGCAGGAATTTACCTCGCTCAAAATGGCGGGTTGTTTACCTCTTCGTCTGTTTCTCTGTCAACCACGCGTCATAGTAATAAAACAGCAACGATCCGTAAGTTATGCAAATCAGATTAAGTTTTATATTTTTTATCATTTTCAGATTAAGTTTAATTGGCTCAAATTCAGTTTTCGTCTTCATTGAAATGGAGTTTTCGTGAAACGGTGGTCTCTGAGTTTCCCCTCGTCTAGACGAAATTGAGTTTCTAAAAGTCGACTTCTATGAATCCCTGCGGTGTTTTCGGTGGATGTTTCGTGGTTCGGACAGAGCTAGGGTAATGGGACAAATTTATCAGTTCTATTAATCAAAGAAAACGGGGTTTCTTAATTTTTACATTTGCTATTTTGGACGGATTTTATTTTGGGTGCCTGTACGTTTTGCGGAAGTAATTTGGCTCTGGATACGGCCCCGACTGGCAATACCGTACTGCTGAACCAATGACCAGTCATTCACTACACTGAACCAATGGCTGACATACGACTTTACTATGCAGCTCTTGATTGGCTACATGCTAGTAGAGTATGTAAATCAGTACAAAAGTAGGGCTAATGTATGCATACTTGTAGATCCGTTTTTAAAAGCCTGGAAAATGGTAGAAAAATAAAAAAAATAATTAATGACCAGTTAGACCTGAAAGTCTCAAAGGCATAAGTGAAAAATAAAAGGATCATAACCTGTAAGTTTCATGAACTTCCTTGCAATAGTTATCGAGATACGGCTGAGGAGTAAAAAAAACCCAAAAACATGCGAGGTATTGAAGATTTTCTTTGATTCTGAACAGATTTCCTTCAAATTTCTGAATAAAAATGCACAAAATACATATAGATACTGTGGGGAATTTCACTTCTCTGAGAAGAACTGGCTCACTGAGGAGAACATATATTGCTGAAAATCCCATCCCATCGCTATGCGAGACAGATAATACACAGGAGCTTGTTGATGGTCAGTTATTAATTGTGATATTAATATTCATATATACATGTATATATACTCTCCTCCTACTCTATTAATGGAGTAGGAGAGTATATATATATTCATATCATAAGTAATAACTGACCATCAACAAGCCCCTTTGAGACAATATCATGTCAAGGATGCCGCAAGAACCACTAATAAGCGTAACTTGTCGTTGATGTTGTTGTTGTTTTAACTTCAGGCCTGTCGGATTGACCGTCGGCTCCACCAGTCCACACTGCTGTCTTCGCTTAGACAGCTACCTCGCTTCCCTCCATATTTCTGAGGATTATAGCCAAAATGTATGACTTCTCTCGACGTAAGTCGGTATCAAATAGACAACGAATGATAATTAATATATTAACGAAAAAACGTTTCACAGATCACCTGTTACCACTTCAACCGGCCGCTGCCGTTGTTGTCTCCGACGGAATTTTCAATTCATGCCTTTGCTTTGCGCTTCCGCGATGGGCGTACATCAACCATAAAAGAGACAAATATTGATTCTCGTCATAACTATACCGTACTGCAAACGTGCTTGAAGAGTTCACCCCATTGGCAACCTGAGTTGAATCCTAATACGTTCCCATTTATTCGGCACAGTGGCCATTTACGGTTCTTCTTCCTGACAAAAACACAGCAGGGCCGCCATTTTTTTCAAGCATGCGGTCTCGCGTCGGGAACCCTCGTGTTACTTTACCATGTTACAAATTTTGAGGACTCCCGATTGCCACTTAGTCCGGGAAATCAGCGAGACTGTTCCCACGAGTTTTCGAACTGTAAACATTTGATTTTCTTCGACAGATTTAGGGAACAAAAAAAATATATATATATACATTTTCTTTTTTAAAGTTTTGAGTCTCGGATATACACCTTTTTAATTTAGGCTCGGCTGTGAAGGGGAGTGGTTCATTGAGTTCTGTGATATGATAATTAAGCCCTCTTTCTTGCCAGTGCTTGATGTAACAATTTCCAGCCAAATAAATCAGATATCAGGACTTAATACCAAGTTGCTGGTTTTGAAATGTGGGTGTTGACTGTCACTGTAATAGTTAAGAAGCTCCAAAGAAGCATAACTGCTGGATCTACATTAGATCTAAGTAATGTGTTCATACATTTCATATGAATGAGTCACTGGCAATACCATACTACTGAATATGCAAATGAGTCCTGCACTACACTGAATGAACCAATGGCAGACATATAACTTTACTATGGATCTCTTGATAGGCTAGATGCCAGTAAGTGTATGTAAATCAGTATGAAACTAGGCCTAATGTATGCATACTTGGAGATCCCTTTTTAGAAGCCTGGAAAATGGTAGAAAAATAAAAAAAAATGTAAAAAAATAATTAATCACCGGTTAGACCTGAAAGTTTCAAAGGCACAAGTAAAACATAAAAGGGTCATAACCTGTAAGTTTCAAGAACTTCCTTGTAATAGTTTTCGAGATACGGCTCGGACAGACGGACAGACACACTGCTAGGGCCACAACAATACTCCTGAGCCCGTAGGGCTGAGGAGCAAAAATGAGAACTTTTGGGCTAATTCACCAGGTTTATATACAAAAAACTCATGTGTCAGGAGTAGGATTCGAACCCACGCCCTGCGTTGCGCAGACCAGCACTTAGGACTGGCGCCTTAGACCACTCGGCCATCCTGGCTTTACAGTTATAGTTCACAGTATCAAGTCATATGTAGTATTCATGCAGGATGCGACCACAAAGTGTGTAGTTGCGTCTACATGCAGAGAACTACAAGATGACACCCCACACGACATATTAGGACCAAAGCTGGTCCCTACCCCACAAAAACTTCACTTTGACAGCTCCCACGACCCATTCGGACCCATAGTGGCCCATATCGGACACAAAATGTCTATTTCATACTACGGCATGTCTGCGCATGCGCGGGAATGGCGATATTCCTAACACCCATCCACCCAGCCGGATGCGCCCTCACGTATGCATCACATTGATACCTACTCGACTCAATCAGACCATTAGTTGCCCACCTAGACCCCAAAACGTCTATTTCTAACCCTTTTCCCACAATTCCCTGTCTGCGCATGCGCAGAATGTTGAGCACGGACGACACACTAGTCCAGGCAGATGCCCCCTCACGTATCCTTCACAACGACACCTCACTCGACTCCATCGGCCCATTAGTGGCTCACCTAGATCCCAAAACGTCTATTTCCATACCCCTTTCCCCACAATTCCCTGTCTGCGCATGCGCAGAATGTCGAACACGGACGAAACACTAGTCCAGGCGGATGCTCCCTCACGACTACTTTACATTGATACCTCACTCAACTCCATTGAACCATTAGTGGTCCACCTAGACCCCAAAACGTCTATTTCCATACACTTTGCCTACTGCACATGCACAGAATGACGTCAGTTCCACGTCATACTAGTGCAGGTAGATGCCCCCTCACGTATCCTTCACAACGATACCTCACTCCACCCCATCGGACGACTATGGGCCCGAATAGGCCCCAAAATGTCCATTCCAATGCCCTTTTCCCACAATTCCCTGTCTGCGCATGCGCAGAATGTTGAAAACGGACAACACTAGTCCGGGTGGATGCTCCTTTACGAATGCTTCACATTGATAGCTCATACGACTCCATAGGACCAATAGTGGCCAATCAAGCCCCAAAACATCTATTCTCATACCATTTTCCCACAATTCCCTGTTTGCGCATGAGCAGAATGTTGACAAAGAACAACATACTAGTCCAGGCGGTTGCCCCTCACATATGCTTCACATTGATACCTCATACGACTCCATCGGACCATTAGTGGCCCACCTCGACCCCAAAACGTCTATTTCCATACACTTGGTCTACTGCGCATGCGCAGAGTGACGTCAGTTTCACTTCACACCCATGCCATCGGATGCCCCCTCACACATGCTTCACATTGATACCTCATACGACTCCATATGACCACTAGTGGCCCACCTCGACCCCAAAACGTCCATTTCCATACCCTTTTCCCACAATTCCCTGTCTGCGCATGCGCAGAATGTTGACAACGACCGAGGCACTAGTCCAGGCAGATGCCCCCTCGCATAGGCTTCACATTGATATCTCACTTGACCCAATCGGACCACTAGGGGCTCCCCTAGATCCGAAAACGTCTATCTCCATACCCTTTTCAGACAATTCCCTGTCTGTCGATGCGCAGAATGTTGACAATGGCCGAGGCACTAGTCCAGGCGGTTGCCCCCTCACATAGGCTTCACATTGATACCCCATACGACTCCATCGGACCATTAGTGGCTGCCCTAGATCCCAAAACGTCTATTTCCATAACCTTGGTTCACCACGCATGCGCAGAATGACGATATTTTAACACCACACCCAGCCCATCGGATGCCCCCTCACATAGGCATATACTAAATCTATAGCCACCAAAATATTCAATTACTCCAATGCTGTCAAGGAATTTGACTGGAACTTATACACGTCAGGAGGCTATAGTTGTGATTGTGAATCGTCGAACTTTATCTATACACCATGCAAAAATATTGTGACTGGTGACCTTGATGTGGTGAGTGATGAGGATCTGAAATTACTCCTGATGAAAGGACCTAAATATAGAGAGCCAAGAAGAATAAATCTGAAGGCCGACCAGAAGATAGTCCTGTCTGCATTGGAACAGTACGTTATTGATTGGTCTAAGCGAGAAAAAGTTGAACCTATAGTACTCGCTGATTGGCTGGACCTCACTAAGAGCAAGGTCGTTGAAACAATCCGCCATACTGACAGAAGTACTCTTCCCCAAGCAAAAGAAGTACTGAGAAACCTCAATTCGCAAGAAGTTCTAGCGAATCTCCAGAGTAAATTCGTCATAGCACCAGCAGGCAAGGCTCCGAATAATATAATATTCATATGTAAATATTACTATTACCAGGTGCTGGTTAAAGAATTGAGTGTAGACGTATCTTCATCAAATGCGTCTACTTACTCCCAAACTGCATTTACTCTGGAAGATTTATTTAACAATCACAAAAAGTTTCTCAGGGAAAGCGGTATTTGTCTTCCAACCAATCATAACGACATACCAAAACTATACTAGACTCCCAAAATGCATAAATCACCATACAAAGCTAGATTCATAGCTGGTTCTAGAAGCTGCACCACCAAGCTTCTTTCAACCGTATTGACGAGGGCCCTTCAGGAGGTAAAAGCATTTTGGGAAAGGTATTGCGCCACTATTTCTAAGAACTCTGGCGTTGAATGTATGTGGGTATTGAAAAACTCAAAATGTCCTACGGAAGAACTTGATGCTAAGGTCACATACCGTACAAACATGTATCCACATGGGATTTCTCCACTCTCTATAGTACAATCCCTCATCAGAACCTGATTGACCGTGTAAGTTCATTAATAGTATCTGTGTTCAAGAAAACTGATCGTAGATATGTTAATGTCGGAAGCCATAAAGCATTCTTTAGTTCGACTACATACAAGAGTTATCATTCATGGGATGTTTCCTTGTTTATAGAGTTGCTTGAATTTCTCATTAAAAATATCTATGTGAAATTTGGCAACACAGTATATCAGCAGCATATAGGTATTCCAATGGGTACTAATTGTGCACCCCTGTTGGCTGACCTATATCTGTTCTCTTATGAATATGGCTATATGCAGTCGCTTTCAAAAACCGATCCATTCAAAGCCCGTTCCTTCTCATTCACCAAACGCTATATAGACGATCTTCTCGCTGTGGATAATCGCTATATAAATGACGCAGTGAAGGATATATATCCACCTTCACTGGATTTGAAGGAAACTACAGATAGCCCTACAGTCACATCATATTTAGATCTCTATCTCTATAAAAATGAAGCGGGCATTCTCTCTCGTCGACTTTATGATAAAAGAGATGATTACAATTTCGACATCGTAAACTATCTCTTTCTGGACAGTAATATTCCAGTGGGACCTGCATATGGCGTATACATATCTCGCTTAGTAGCATTTGCTAGATCCTGTGTTGAATGTGACGATTTTAATCAACGTCACAAAACATTGTTGCAGAAACTTATAAAACAGGGCTATTCCACCAAGCGCCTCTACTCAAAGTTTCTCAAATTTGGCGATACATATCGCATGCTGATAGCAAAATACGAACGTAGCGTGCAAGATCTATGGCGCTACGTTTCGTAACTTGTGTCTAATTCCACTTAACCCGGGGCTAGGGGCCGTATGAACCCATGTACTTCAAGATTATCATGGTACTCATACGAACAGTCACAATCAAAGCGTGACTGAGATACATTATTCTTTAGATGACGACTTTACAACGAATATTATGGATTAAGAATACTGATCAGCGATACGGATTTGATATTTTTGGAACATCATGATGTCTTGCCGGCATCATTGAAAACTGTTGACCGCTTCTCTCTTGCAGGAAACAAGCCTATGTTTATATATACTATGAATGTCTTTTTGAATTCGGTGCTAATACTGTTATATGGAATATGGAATAGGTCTTTGGATTATGGACGTGGATATTCTCTAATGGACGACGGCTGGATTATGAATGACGGACTAGACGCTTATAATCACATTGATACCTCACTCGACCCAATCGGACCAATAGTGGCTCTCCTAGATCCCAAAAACGTCTATTTCCATACCCTTGGTCTACCGCGCATGCGCAGAATGACGATATTCCAAACCCACACCCACCCCATCGGATGCCCCCTCACATAGGCTTCACATGGATACCTCATACAGCTCCATCGGCTCATTAGGGGCTCCCCTAGATCCCAAAACGTCTATTTCCATACCCTTGGTCTAACGCGCATGCGCAGAATGACACTATTTCAACCCCGCACCCAGCCCGTCAGATGCGCCTTCGCGAATGCTTCACATTGATACCTCATACGACCCAATCGGACCATGCCGCGTATTTGAATTCTGGGGACTAATTTTTCTCCGCGGAGGCTTTCCCCCGTGACCGCATCACCGCCAGACATGACCGCATCACCGCGGAGGAATACAAGGTCAAAGGTTGCCGGACCTCTAGTGGTCAAAACTTGGCACCCAGCCAATGCTGATGCAATCCATAACCACAACGCCACCTGTCGCCACCAAGAGTTACCTCCCTGGAAAATATGACCTTTTCGGCGAATCGACAAGATTAAAATATTCGTGGTCATTTGCCGGCATTCTCCACCCAATTCTTGACAGTGTGACTGGGGCTTTACAATTTGTTTACTTTGGTACAATATAGCCATATAAAGGCCCAGTCCCACTCAGGCGAACATCTTTACGAATCTTGAGGATTTAAGAGTTGGCACGTATTGCCAAGATACTCTCAGGCTATTCGTAAAGACATTCGGCATGATTCGTAAACCATCCCTTCAATTCGTAAGAAAATCGTCGCCTCGGTTTCATCGCCGCGCCAATTTCAAATGTTCAAAAAATTCGTCAAGCAATGCGATTCGCAAATATTCATAATTTTATCGTAAATAATCGTAACTCGTCGTAACTACGTGGTAATGCATCGTTATTAAGTCGTAATTTAATCGCCTTATTGGTAACAGTTCATTTAATAATCGTCAAGTGAAAAATAAATACGAATAGTTACGATAACTTACGACAGGAAACGATGGTATATGAAGAAATCGTAAATATTTTCTGACAAATATATGAAAGTCGCACTTACTTTACAACAAAATCGCCGAATATATTGCGATTATTTGCGATAAATTGCGACTATGGCGAGTCTTGTACAACTAATTTACGATGACTTACGATTAAGTTACGACACCGTTTAACGACTAGTTAAGAATAATCGTTGCTATAAACGAGGAGTTTGCTACTTTTATACAATGTTTTTACCACGTTTTACAACAAATTTAGCACAATCATGACACAATTGTTTCTATGTATAGTCCCATTAAATATAAACGTGGTAAAAACGTCGTAGAGCCCTCGTACCAATTAGCAAGACATCGTGAAATAATGGCAAGTAGTCGTATGCACTTCGTAAACGTTCGCAAATACATCGCACATATTCGCAACTGCATCGCACTGAATCGCCTCAGTTTGGGCGCGAATATCGCTAACTGTCGTAAAAGTATCGTATTTCTTCGTAACTGCATCGCAAACAGTCGAATTATTCGTAAACATGTCGTATCTATTCGACCCAAATGACGAGAAAACCGGATTTTGTAAAGTGATTTATTACGTAACATTAGGACCGTTACATCGCAAAGTTTCGTGAACAAGTTCGCTTAAGTGGGTCTGAGGCTTTAAAACTTAAATAAACACATGTTGCGAACGTTTGCGAACGTGAGTCACATCGCAAGATGTCTACAAAATACTTTCCCAGCTTGATACTTAGGTGGTCAAAATGACCACTTTTAAGTGGTGCAGTAACAGGACCACCGAAATGGATCCCTTGACCACCATTGTAGTCATAATTTACTAACTTGGTGCTCTGAAGCGTCGACATATCGCATTTGCAGAAATCGGGGTTGGTTAGTAGTATATTGGGCTAGGAAAATAAGTGCTTGCAAACCAAAAGTTAGTATAAGTGAGACTTTGGAAGTACCCAGTTGGACCATCAAAGTGACCATTTCTTTGATCACGTTATCAGGCCCGTGGGGGTTATTTGGCCCCACCAAACGTTCTACTCTATTTCCGGGATGACAAAAAACTGAGCCTCCCGTCATTTTGTAGTTCGTCATATTGAGGTCATTTTGTGCTTATTTGCATATACCCGGGCAGCGGATCATGCATAAATCCAAAATGGCGGCCGCATGGTGTATCAGAATAGTGATGATTTTTCTTAAAAATTCCCACTTTTCTGCAAGGAAAGTGTGTAAGACTATTTTAATTCACATCAGAGTATTATTTACTAATTTATCACTCAGCTTTCATGTGAAGAGAACACAAAAATAAATTTAAAAAATCGAACAATTTGGCCGCAAAATCTACCAAAAATGCCTTTCTTGAAAAGGATGTCACCGTGACATCATCAAAGCGTCCATGTTGAGGAGTATTTCTCTACATTTTCTGGTAGAGGTTGACCCAAGTGTATACTGTGGTAAGTTTCAGCCCCCTAGATCAAGAGATAAGACAAATATTCAGGGAGCGGAGGCGAAATCCACCCCCCCCCTCCCCCCCTCCACGCCGCAGGTGTCTAATCGCCCAGGCCAGATAGAGTTAAGGTGGTCAGATGCACCAATAAGTCTAACGCCTCGTGGTCGTTTTGTCCACCTTATTTCTCTCGGTCTTGTGTATTAAATATCATCGTCAATTCATGGTAAATTGATTAGTGAACGAGGTGAGTGATCGCAAATGAATTGCCATAATTAGCGGCTGATTTAAAAAAAAAATCAACGACCCATTCTCATTATCCTTACCCCGGGTATACCATTCATTGATCAATGCTCTTCCGCTTGAGCGCCAAGCGAGGAAGATACAAGTTCCATTTCTTAAGTCTTTGGTATGACCCAGTCCGGAATTGAACCTGAATCTTGCTACATGCGAGTCGAACGTTCTGCCACAAGGCCACCGTAGTGCGGTTCTGTCGCATTGGGACTGAACTGTGCACTTTTCTATACTGGTCAATTCTCGGTTTCTAAAAAAAGGAGAAATATAAATTTTTGTCTCATATATTGGCATTTGAGGGGAACGTTTCGAGATATTTTATAACTGAAATGTCTTGCGCCATCTGTCATCAGCACATTCTTTTCACTGAAGTATGATAAATGAATACAAATCCTTCAGTTCGGACAAATGTGTCGGACTAGTCAGGCTGTCGGTCACAACACTTTGTATTAGCGTCCAACCAATGTTTTTGATGGTTTCTATATATTTCGGATGTGCTGATTGAGAATTTGGAAGATGCCTCCTCGGAACCCTTGGAGAAATCGATATGTCCAAGATTACCACCCACATGGCAGCTATGGCCCCTTTTGCGACCATAAATGGACATTCTACAGATCTAGAACACTAAACATTTTGAATGGATATTGGAGTTAATCTATCCATTAATAATTTGTGGAAGTTCTCGAGTGTTGCTTATACCCCAATCAAAGGATCATGGGTAAATTCAAAATGGCGGCCATGTGATGATGCCACAATATTGTCTTCAGCATTTTTGTTTTTCTGGATGAGAAATAAAAGAAACCTAAACGAAACTCACAAGGCTGCTGATGCCACAGACAGACAATCAGAGATCAACTCCACTCTTGCATTGACCAGACTTCCCGAGGAAGGGAGAACTTTTCATGGCATGATGAACAGATCTCTGGTAGGAGTTGTACAGATCCGTCAATTGTGATCAAGCGATTGCTACAGGCAAGATCAAATACTTGAATATGAATTCAGCTTACCTGGAGGCTTCAGCGAACCTTTAGCCAACACGGCCCAATTATGACTGTTATTCAGTGATGGCTTCGAAAGCTACATCTTAAGCCAACTGTGTCATGGGGAAGTATTGCTTGATTTTGATAGTTACCAAGAGCTCAACATAAAAAAGTATCACAAGGAGTGGTCGCGCGAGTTCACAGGTGAGCAGGGTTTATAAGTTATAGCTGAATGTTCTTCTCCATCCAGAACAAGTGATTATTAATGTATGTAACAGAAAACAAAATCAATCTGATTGAACTGATTTGCCAGTAGCTACCGGAAAGAGTGAGGGATGTTCAGATTGATAGTGAAAGGTATGATCGTCGACTTGTGGTAACAGCAAGCAACCTTGTCCTACAAGATGTAAACTGAGGCATTTTGATGAAAGAGAATTATTGAAGACTCCCTACGAGGGGGCTGATTTGACCCTATTCAGCAGATGATGATCAATGATTAAGGGAGGCGGCCGCTCAGTCAGAGTGATATAAGATGACATGATGCGAATTTACTTGCAAGATGAGGGAGCTAACTCTGCCTATCCTTTTTTCTATTATAAATGAGCTGTTTTGCTTTGGAAGAGTTATTTAACAATCACAAAACGTTTCTCGAGGAAAGAGGTATTTGTCTTTCAACCAATTCATAACGACATACCAAAAGTATACTGGACTCTCAAACTGAATAAATCACCACACAAAGCTGGATTCATAGCTGGTTCTAGAAGCTGGACCACCAAGCTTCTTTCAACCCTTTTACGGAGGGCCCTTCAGGAGGTAAAGGCATTTTGGGAAAGGTAATGCGCCACTATTTCTAAAAACTCTGGCGTTGAATGTATGTGAATATTGAAAAACTCAAAATGTCTTATCCACATGTATCCACATGGGATTTCTCGACTCTCTATACTACAATCCCTCATGAGGACCATATTGACCGTCTACGTTCATTAATAGTATCTGTGTTCAAGAAAACTCATCTTAGATATATTAATGTCAGAAGCCATAAAGTGTTCTTTAGCTCTACTACATACAAGAGATATCATTCATGGGGTGTTTCTTTGTTCACAGAGCTGCTTGAATTTCTCAAGCAACACAATATGTCAACAGCATATAGGTATTCCAATGGGCACTAATTGTCCACCCCTGTTGGTTGACCTATATCTGTTCTCTTATGAATATGACTATGCGCAGGCACTTTCAAAAACCGATAGATTCAACGCCCCTTCTTTCTCATTCACCAAACGTTATATAGACGATCTTCTCGCTGTGGATAATCGCTACATAAAAGATACAGCGAAGGATATATATCCACCTTCACTGGATTTGAAGGAAACTACATAGCCCTACCGGAACATCATATTTAGACCTATATCTCTATAAAAATGACGTTATGGCGAAAGAGATGATTACAATTTCGACATCGTATACTATCCCTTTCTGGACAGGAATATTCCAGTGGAACCTGCAGATGGCATATACACTTCTCGTCTAGTAGCATTTGCTAGATCCTGTGTTAAATGTGACTATTTTAATCAAAGTCACTAAACATTGTCGCAGAAACTTATAAAACAGGGCTATACCACCAAGCGCCTCCAATCAAAAATTTTCAAATTTGGCGATACATATCACATGCTGATAGGAAAATACGAGCGTAGCGTGCAAGATTTATGGTGTTACGTTTCGTAATTTGTGTCTAATTCCGCTTAACCCGGGGCTAGGAGCCTATGAACCCATAAACTTCAAGATCCCCATAGTGCTCATTTGAACAGTCACAATCAAAGCGTGACTGAGATATATCATTCTCTATATGACGACTTTAATACGAATATCATATGGATTAAGAATACTGATCAGCGATACGGATTTGGTATTTTTGGAAAAACATGATGGCCTGGATTATGGATGCGGATATTCTTTAATGGACGACGGCTGATTTATGAATGATGGACCAGACGCTTGTAATTGTTCTTAACAACAACATTCTGTCATCGGACACACTGACTAAACGTGTGAGGACGTGTACGTACAAGCGAAAGAAACCAAAATGATGCTATTCAATGTATGCTTCCCTTATGATACATAAAGCGGGTTGGCTGAAATAAAAGTCAAATACACTCCATGACATCATGCAGCTAATCGATGAAGTTGAGGTGGATGCTATGTCATGTAATCAAAGACTTGATATGGCAACGATGTTGGAAGCTTCACACTGTGAAAACAGCAATCAAGGCATTGACTGAAACTGTTTTTATATCGCTACAAGCCAGTTGACTATCGATGACAAACTGTCTCACGATGAACAAAATTAAAATAAAATAATATAAAATAATCTGAGAGCAGGGGCAAATCACTCGGCAGTAGTTCTATTTCAATTCAGGAAACTAAATCTTCCCCAGAGCAGCATTCAACTGCAACCAGTGCAGTGAAAATATCGTACCATGTGTTATCGATGAGTTGCAAACTGAAATCAAACGAGTATACCATTCTATATGTGATTGATCGAAAGCAGTTTTAGACAGGGATTCCTCCCCTTGTCTGTAACATACAGAAAACCCCTGCTCCAAATACTGACAGGGATGCACACACGTCATGTGTCACATATGTCGCTATGACCTCCTCTCTGTCTATAGAACCCCAAGATCAAGCTAGCCTGAATAATGTTCTCTATGGACAAATCCCTATTTTATCAGAATCTCTTCACCTAATTATACCCGGAATTCCCGTGAACCTAAACATCACGGCCGGAGACAGCCTATCATAGGCATTCACAGGAGCGCCTAGCTCCGGCATACCCTTCTCTGGAGCTATTTGTTAGGTGCCTTCACCTGGATACTCTAGCGGACTTTTTGAGATGATAAATCGGTATTTCGGTTCTTGTCGATCAAGGTAATTCCTACGTCAACTCCGGGGTACACGCTCACACCCTGCTCTGGAGCTATTTATTACGCGCCTTCACCTGGATACTGAAACGGACTATACTTGTACCCCTATATGAGACGACAAACCGATACATCTTTTACTGTCGAGCAACTCGGTACCAAACATAATTCCTACAAGTCATTTCGGCTCAGAATCGGTGTCCGTCACACCGGCCTTCTATGGTCACCTTCACCATGATCTGAAGATGTTTTGGTCAGGAAATATTTCCTCCCCTCTCGTAAACTACAGCGGAGGGTTCCTACGTAGTCTGCGGGACTTAGCTGAGAGATGCAGATGGCTGGAATATATGTTCGTCGAGCCGCTATGCAGCTCACCCCTGGGAGCGTTAACAGTCTCGAATGGATTTCAACACATTCAAACTACCATCCTGCTGCGGTCTTAAAATGTTCTATATCGGAAATAAAAGAACTATGTTATTGTAATAATGTTGTATTGCTACAAGAGCACTGACTCGACGAGTCCGAGACGAACGTACTCAATAACAACTGCTTTGCCTTCATGTGCGATTGTTTCTCTACTATAAAAGTTGCTGAACAACTCAGTATGGATTGACCCGATGGGGGTACGGCTATCCTATGAAGTCTTATTGCTTGGCATTAAGATAAACGGTACAGATTCTAAACCGCTGCTTATATGTGTGTATCCCGCTGTTGATAATGTTGATAACTATGAAATGTGAGCTATGATAGCAGCTCATTTTAATACAAGAGCCTACAGTAAATTTCCTTTTCCATGCAAGATGCAGAGAGACTGTTGTTTGACCTAGAAAATAGATATGACGTCACAAAGGTGGTCTACGTTGGGAAAAATACTTAAATAGTACAATCTGTTAAGGTAGACTGTTGTCTCAAATCAGTCCGCTCCTACAACTGGAAATATTTATCCCCATCTTGGAAAACTATCCAGAATTCATATACTTGTTTTCGCGATGCTCATCTTGCCACTTCGTGTCTTGACCATTGTTACACATCCAGTCATGTCGATAGTATTATAATGTCCACAGACATTCAATATGGATTTATCTTATCGGATCACAAGCCTCTAACTGTGACTATACTATGGAACCTGCTCGACGATTTACCACAGAGATCCACTGATATGTTATCGCTATGTTAATTAAGATACGATCTTAATTAACTTAGCATCAGAAAAGATAAGAATTTTTTTATTTAAAGTCGGATGTGTTTTATAATACATACAGAGGCCATTAGCTCAAAACATGAGCTATTTACCTACAGAACAATAAGGCATCATTACAATATTGTAACATAAAGATAATATAAGTAGTAAGTTGTATAGAAGAAATGTATGAATGACAATAAGTATTCTTGGGCATTGCAGAAAGTGCATCTACAAGTATCAACATCCCATTTACCAATTAAATTGTTGAATTTCTTGTCAGTGCTCCTTTATAGATGGATCAAGTGAGTTCCATAGAGTGGCCCCGGAGTACTTGACAGAATGAAACCCGAATCTCGTTGCCTTACATCTAGGTACGTGAACATTCGTGGTGTTTCTCAGTTGATATATATTGTTTTTAATTTGAAACAGATCCCTATTATATGCTGAGTCTTTGAAGTGTAGTATTTGGTAAACCTCTGCTGTCAGAAGTCTAAGGCGCTGTACATGGAGTTTCGATAGACCGGCCCTCTTCAGCAGATGATGATAATATTCTGGTAAACAAAGCACAAGACGAGATCTTGTAGATTTTCTAGTTTCTTAGCACTAGCGGCACTACAAAACTGTCAGACTAATGGACACTAATTAAAATTACACCGAATAAATGATCTAAAGGTGGCTAATCTACTCACCAGGTCGAGATACGATCCTAGCCATTTAAGGACATAGATCTGGCGTCCAACTTTCACACAAAGGCCAGCCACATGCTTTTTGAATTTTAATCTACTATCGATGTGGATGCCTAGCAATTTAACACTATTTTCTGATTCTATATTTGTACCATGAAAAGTGAAACTATGTTTGTCGTTTGTAGCCTTAGGATCAAGAAAAATGCATTGAGCTCGCACCAGCAGGCATATAATTAGCATGAAAATGGTTTATCATGTGTTGCAATCTTGTCTTGAGGACAGCAAAATCATGATCAGATGAGTACAGGTTGTTGTCATCGGCAAAGTTACTAACTGGACATTTCTCTCTTGCAGGAAACAAGCCTATGTTTATATATACTATGATTGTCTTTTTGAATTTGGTGCTAATACTGTTATATGGAATATGGAATAGGTCTTTGGATTATGGACGCGGATATTCTCTAATGGACGACGGCTGAATTATGGATGATGGACTAGACGCTTGTAATTTCCATTCTTTTAGGCTACATACTGTGAAGATATCGTTGATAAATATTTTAAATATCAATGACCCCATAATTAAACCCCGAAGTACCCTTTACTGACATTACGCCAGGAGCTATAAATATCCCCCAGCTTTACTCGCTGATGACGATTGAAAAGATAACTTCTCATATCTTAAACAGAGCTTTCAGAAATGCCATGAGCCTTCATTTTGGCAAGGATAGGATCATGTGATATAATGTCAAACACCTAAGACATGTCCATATTGTAATTTGTGAGGGCTTGTATGGGGCGCCGATGTTACCGGGTAAAATTACATAAACCCATCAGAATATTCCGGTCCGGCCAGTGGTTTTCTCTGGACTTAAAGTGGATGACAACAGAACACACACATTGCTGTAGATAGCTTTTACTGGTCGTAGTTCATTCCACCTTAAAAAATTGTGACGCTGAACCGGTGGTAACATGACAGAGGATCTTATTCTGTGAATTGGAACCCGTCAAACATTCTCTTTTATACTATCCTAACAATGGGTACATGATAACATCTCATCAGACTTTATGACAATGGCACAATCGAATTGTCACTAAACCAAAACACAGAACTCAAAGTCTGGGTTCCACCGGATACATTGTACTTATCCACACCGTTAAATCATATAGCTGACTACCGAAGATCGAATCTGACGCCTACTAGAAATACAGTCAAATATAATTTCTCACAGAAGTTAACTGACAATGCCTGACCCTCCAGGTCATTGGACAGGATGTTTATATTACCAAAACAGTATCCAGAACCGAAAACAATTCCCTCATGTTAAACTGTCAACCTCGAATATAACATACATGTAGCCTACTGTGCATCATACAAACCGATACAGTGTGAAAGCTTAAGGAATCATGAATTTTCACTCAAGGAAAAAATTAATATAATAAAATTGCTAATGTTAGTTATGGTGGCTAAAAGTCGAGATTTCACATATAATTTATCTCATCTACATGGTGGTCAAAAATCGACATTTCACATATCATCCGACAATGGAAGATGAAAAATAAGAACGAAGATCGTTTATTCATCTCAAAGTATCAACACAAAATGCATAAGGCAGCAAGAATAATAACAAAATGTCAAAGAATAGTCCATTATGAATAGCCAATGTCGTTATCAGAAATATCGCTCGAATACCAGAAACAATTTATTCAATTACCGTAGTCCATATTCATTGCGTAAGGTCATAAGGCCATATTTACTGTCATTGCTCAATGAAAGTACTCTAGGTATGTGAGACACGCGCCAGTCACTGACAAGTGTGGATATGTCAAAACAATGTGCTCAAAACATGGCGCAAATATTAAAACAATTGCTGGAATATTCATCCATTAGCTTCAAATCCAAAATAGTTTACCAACACATTACCTGTTCATGAAAATCAAAACAAAATATATATGGAACAGCAGAGGAATACATGAAAATGTCAGAACAGTGAAACAAGAAATAAGCAAAAGAGGAATACAATAATAAGAATACAAGAAATGGTGCTTGCGCGAATGATCAGTTCAACAGCCACTAATACACCAAAACTTGACCTCAAGTGAGAGTACGTTTCTCTGCAGAAAACGCACACCAAGCATGACAAAAGGAAGGAAAACAAAAACATTACAAAGGAGGATACAAAGTTGGAAAAACAGTGTCACGTGGAGCAGTCTCCGGAAGACTGTCCAGTGGCAGGTCATGCATTACAATGTCACCGATTGAAACAAAATTTGAAAACAATAGCCATACAGATTACAATGTGTGCAAAAGATATACAAAAGCGCTATAAGGGTACACGGAAAACCATAGTGAAAGAAATACATGTCGAAATGTCATTCACTGACATGTCAATTATCATACTCAATGCCTGTCAAGAAGTGGCATTCAAACGGCACTAACTCTGGGAACGTTCAAGTGGTTGTGAATGGCAATGTTAGGCATTTGAATCCTATCTGTAAGAAATGCGAATTCTTCAGATTAGAGAGTACCAGACTCTATGTTCCAGCCTACACCAATAAGAACACACTTATTCCAAACCAGAATTAACATATCATTTCATTGCAAGAAAAACTATGATGTCAGAGAAAGGATTCACTCGGGTTTCTCTAGCACCGCTTGTGCTAATTTAATATACGGTACCCCATCCGCAAAGGTTAGCATTTGGACCATTTGATGTTACTCATCATGAAAGCTAGAAACTTATGGTTGACCTGGACACAATTTGTACCGAACTTAACGTAGTTGGCAATACGTGTTAATTGAAACCAATTTGTCATCCAACATCTTAGACTTATATCTGAGGATCCAAATAAACAAATAACCACAAATATTCACGATATCCAGACTCTCATAGCCGAATCGGGGATTGTCAAGGTTCGTCAACCAACACGAACAGGCTTCCATAGCCTTTCAACATTACATGCTGCAATCACTACAGTACGTCTACATGTACTCAGTGTATCTTAGGACCTGTCAATCATGTACGCGATAATTTTAGTTCCATTTAGCCAATATTGCGTTAAGTGTTTTAGCTTACCAGCTACACTATTATGGCACTAATCGCGATGAAATGTCCCCACCGGGCATGCAGTATTATCAATAATTAACAAAACATGCACAATATACGAGAAATGTCAACAGTTCATATAAGTCACGATTATAGCACATATTACATGATCGTTCAAGGAAGAGAGAGAAAGTTAAGGGTTAAACCTCGCGTTCAATACATGCGTACCAACCTGTCTGAGAATTCAGTCCAGAATGTTTCAAGAAAGTTACAAGAATACAATGTCTTAGAATTCGTTATGCATGATCTAGTTCTGTAAAGTACACATTGTTCATCACACGCACTATTGTCAATCAGTGGGAACTTCACAATGTCAGACAGAAAGTCCAGGGAAGTCCAGGCAGATAATATACCACAACACAGTTATATTTTCAATCACTACGGCCATTTACAAGGCTCTGTTAAGTAAAAGGAATCAAACTGTACCTGTATATATTGTTCTCGTTCCAGAGGTTTCTGGTACACGCTGTCACGTCACCAAAGAAGAGGAGAAACATGTCGCTGTTATAGGGAGGAACAGTGCTTGGGTCGAAATTTTATCACTGAGATGGACATCACTCACGCAGTTGTGGACACAATTCCGGAATTCCTTCCGGTCAGAATCACAAGGCAGTTCAAGGAGAGCTCCTATGAAGAAGAACTGAAGAGGATTGCAAACGCCATTATGGTCAAAGCATCGGAACCAAACATGTGCACTAGTCACCGTCCGGGTGACTACTTCATGGAATGCAGGAACAGAAGGGGAGTTCAATGCAAGAAGACGAGGAGAGCGGGAGGTGTGACACCAAGTAAAATAGTCATGTGGCAGCCTTGATGTACAGGATGAAGGAAGATCCAGCTCACTCACAAATGCTAAGCTGGACCGCCGCATGTCGACAGATGAGGAACCGCCCCACCGTGCGACATTTTTCCAAGAATTCAGACGATTATTGGTGCGTTCGCGCCCGTCCACACTAGTTGACGTGAAGAACTTGCAGAAGAAAGTCATAAGAGGGGAGAAAGGACTGCAAACCACCGCGGCGTCGACGTCACTGTGACACCAGAGGAGACGGAAGAAGATGAGATCCGTCAAGATTTCCGTGTGATGAGGGAAATAGCCCGCCGCACCAGAAGAAAGAAGGAAGAGGGAATATGACGACCATTCTACCAGACTGGAAGAAAGCGATGGGGGGCCATGGGCCCCCCCGCACCGACCGCAGAAGAAGGAAGAAGGAAGACGGAGGGTCCAGGAACCGATGGTACCGTGGTCACTCAAAGAAACGGGTCGTCAAAAACTGTCCATAGCTCATGGACGGGTCCTCGCGAATGGAGGCAAGGCTACCATCACCGCATTGTGGCTGTCGGCTCACCATCCTGCAGTAGGTTATCCCACCGGTACAGCGTCAGGTAAGGCTGGAAACTTCAGACGTGGAAATTTAAAGATTCTGCTGTTCATCAGCCAATGTTCCTGTGGCATCCGGACATTTTTTTTATCTTGAGGCAAGCTCACCAATGTAATTTGTGAGAACTCTCGACGGAAAGTGGGCTTGTATGGGGCGCCGATGCTCCCGGGTAAAATTACATAAACCCATCAGAAGATTCCGGTCCGGCCAGTGGTTTTCTCTGGACTTAAAATGGATGACAACAGAACACACACATTGATGTGGATAGCTTTTACTGCTCGTAGTTCATTTCAGCTTACAAAATTGTGACGCTGAACCGGTGGTAACATGACAGAGGATCTTATTCTGTGAATTGGAAACCGTCAAACATTTTCTTTTATACTATCGTAACAATGGGCTCATGATAACATCTCATCAGACTTTATGACAATGGGACAATCGAATTGTCACTAAACCAAAACACAGAGCTCAAAGTCTGGGTTCCACCGAGTACATTGTACTTATCCACACCGTTAAATCATATAGCTGACTACCGAAGATCGAATCTGACGCCTACTAGAAATACAATCAAATATAATTTCTCACAGAAGTTAACTGACAATACCTGACCCTACAGGTCATTGGACAGGATGTTTATATTACCAAAACAGTATCCAGAACCGAAAACAATTCCCTCATGTTAAACTGTCAGCCTCGAATATAACATAAATGTAGCCTACTGTACATCATACAAACCGATACAGTGTGAAAGGTAAGAAATCATGAATTTTCACTCAAGGAAAACATTAATATAATAAAATTGCTGATGTTAGTTATGGTGGCTAAAAGTCGAGATTTCACATATAATTTATCTCATCTACATGGTGGTCCAGAATCGACATTTCACAATATGTATGGCCGCTACATATTGGTTACTATCTAGAGCATTTCTTCAGACATCTACGAGCCGAAGGATCACTGTCTGACAAGCTGTGATTTTTCCTGTAATGTCAGTGAATCTCTGTGGTCTTCTATATACGCTAAAACGTGAAGAACTCCTCTCCTTCTGCTGTTCAATGCATCAGCAACTGTCAGCAAATGTCCCAATACCCTAGAGCATAGTTCCCACTGTGATCAGTTGAACTGTTAGTACAGAAGTATTGTCAAGCAGCAGTGCTAGCATCCTGGAGCGCAGTTCGTCCTCCTATATAGCCCTTGCTGTATTTCTCTCTTACCAGGAGATAAAATATACATAGATTAATATTCCCTTGATTCTGCTCCCCGAAGATCTCGTCTAATTTGAGGTGTTTGTCAAGTCGATCACCATGGAAAAGGAAATCCTGCAGCTGACATGCGCTGCTGGGAGTTTCAGCGTGATGCCGCGGGTGAAAAAAATTCAATTTGGATGTCAATATGGATTCCTTCCAACGCGGGGCGATTCACTATATTCTACATTATAGTACGATACCATACTGACTGCTTGCATGCCATCAATCCTGCATGCATTTCTGAAACGTGCCCTACTAGCATTGTTGGAGGTGAGATAAAATTAGATTATACATACGACTGTATTGCGATCCACTCCGTAAACAAGCACCTTAGGCAACTCGATCTCCACGTCAAACCTAATCCCTCATACACTCAACTTTGGAGAAGAAAGTCTGAGCCCTACAAAGTGAAACAACTGAAAATGTACCAGAAAATGTCATTACCGGGCCGATATATAAAGTCTGCGGTGACGACGTTGGGTTACATGTGGACGACGGATGGTTCGTCTGATCCCCTAAACGTCAACCCCAGATTAGCTGACGAGGACGCATTCGTGCGATCGACTAACGGGCCTGCGACACTTCCCATCGTACTCTGCAGCGAGAGACAGACAGCAGGAGAAGTACAAATACTATAATATGGTCCACAAAAAAAAACTCACCCCACCTACCTCTCTCCCAAATGCCCCTTTTTATTGGTCTTCTTTCAGTGGCAGAATCAGAGCACTTACAATAAAAAAAAACGTGTGAGATTCTATTTCACGACAGATTCAATATAAAAACATGCCAGGTCCAACTGAACCACGGATCACTCTGCTAGTCCCCAACCGTCCAAACAAGACGTGCCATACGAATGCGCATGCGCACCATAGCTTTGAACGAAAGTCAGCCAACTGCCTTGGAACCCTCCCTATCGCACTCTACGCCGTGAGGCAGAAAAAAACAAGCACCCACACTCTATAGTTTAGTCCACAACACAAACATTTTATGTACAGTCCGTCTTCCCTTGGATTTCACCCCATGGGGTCCCCCGCTTGCCATTATGCTTATCATAGTGCTAGAGATAGCGTCGGTGATCCTACACACACTTTGATGACGAATCGTGCGCCCCCAAATCAAGTTGAAACTTGTTCTCTCCCGAATCTATGACGTCAGAGAAATGCTAAGACAAGCTCCGACTTGTCCTGACATGTAATGATATTCATAGATTAATTAACATTGACGTAACTGGGAGTAATTTGAGTCTCGTTCCCTCGAACCAGGTCTCGTTCCCTCGAACCAAAGTGTTTTGTGGAAGTGACGTCACAAAGGGTCAACGGTCCCTGGAAGTTTATCGGCAATTAACAGAGATTAAGGCGAAGAAAAGGCAAGGGGGGGATCAACACGTATTCCCTCGAATCAAAATTTATTATTCGGAAAGTAGGTCAATCTGATCCGATTCGCATTTTTACTAATACTCACACTCGACAAAAACGTGTCTTATTTTAACGACTGTACATTGTGTTGGCATACAACACACGTCTTTTGGTTTGTTACATAATTATTTATTGTGTATGTATTATTTTAGTTGTTCTCTATTCAATAACAGTCGTTCCTTAACCCTATCTGGCCTGGGCGATTTAGGGTGTACCGCAGCCCTGTTGGGGGAAAGTGCCCCCCCCCCCCCATATATTTGCGCTATCGCTAAGGCTAGAGAGCTCAAACTTACCACACTATATCTATGACTCAAGCTCTGCAAGAAAATGTAAAAAAATACCAGATGACCGCCATGATGACGTCACTGTGAAGTCATTTTCAAAAGAGCATTTTTGGACGAAGTTTCGGTCAGAATTTTCAAATTTATTATTTTTGTTTTTTCTTCGCAAAACTGCATGATGAATTATTAAATAATAGTCTGATTTGAAATAAAATAGTTTTTACCCACTTTTGCATACAGAAAATCAAAAATTTTGAAGAAATATTACGAAAACGTCATTTTTCTGGTAGCACACATGGCCGCCATTTTGAATTTACTCACGATGCTCTGCTCCGGGGTCATGCCAATAGGCTCAAAATGATCCCAATATGATAATCTAAAAAGTCACCGAGTCTCAGCTCTCAACTGTTTGTCGTTCCGGAGATTGGAGCAAAAAAGCAACAGAGAGAGGGGGGGGAGCGGAAAGTGCTCCCCCCCGCCCCCCACGCCAGGTATGGTTATATTATTCGCAGAGATTTGGATCCCATTTTCATTTAGGGGGTAAAACATGAAGAACTAGCTTTAATAAACGTGTCTTGTGAAGCAAAGAACTTGAACTGTATATCGCATGGATAAAGTCGTGATTTACTGTCACGGCAGTTTAACATTAACACAAATCCTTAATACATATGTTGCTTCTCCATCAATTGAAGTTGAATGTCTGGATTATAAGAGTGTATCTCCGAGCGATTGTGACCTTAGACGACTAAGCGTATATACCCAAATTACATGGCCAGCTGTTCCAAGACAAGTCGATTAAATCCGTCTATATTCTGCATCGTTATCTCTACTTTGCTTAAATTTATCGATCACCATGTCTTGGAAAAGAATATGCTAGCCTACCTTGTTTATTAATTTTTAGCATGTATAGTCGAACCTCAAGTTAACTTCCTTCAGACTCATACGCAGAGGAGTAAGGCTCAGTTATGTCGAAACCCGCGTAAAATTTTGACAAATTTCCCACCCTGTTATTGTATCGATGTACTCCCCTATCTCTCATCAATAATTCTACGTGGAAGACCATCATATTCACAGCATGACAGTATTTCAGAAAATGCACAATTTATTTCAGAAAATATTGCAATTTAAAAAAATTCAAATGAAAACAATACCGTCCATATTTCAATTGAAATTTCATGAAAACTGTTGCTCTTGTTTCAACTTTGATGGTACACCTTGATAGAAGACAACTCGAACTAGTAAACTATATCTCATTTTTTTCTTTTGCTTGGTTTTGTTTTTACAGCTATTTTACTAAAATAAATTGAAAAAACGTACTATTTCACGATCATTTGTCTTAAAAGTTGAATAATTAAATAACAAGTAACAAGCATGCCAAATTTCAAAAACGTAGCAAGGATACTTTTCGATAAATAAACGTTTAAATCTCGGATTTTGTAAGAAAATGAAAGGCTAGAAATCGGGTAAAATGTGTCCAGTTATACGTCTGAAGAATCAATCCTAATTGTTTGCTTGAACTCTATTGTCATATCTGTCTTATGGGACCTACTCGAATTCCTGTTTATTTCTGATAACTATTACACTAAGTTTGTTCATCAAGGCTGTTTAAAATCCAATTTAAACTTAAAAAACTTGCTAAAACTTGTTCAGCTGAAAAATGTTCACACCTTCACTGATCACTTCAAGGCGGGTGTCTGAGTGTCAATTAACAATACAATACACACTCAGGCAGCTATAAACGACTTACAATAGACAGTCGCGTGAAAGGTTAATCTCTTCCCAGCTGGATATCGGACCACCTTTAAGGCAATGTGTTTAAATTTTCCAGTGCATCAGAAACTAAATTTTTAATCTTAATATTGAAGCATTCGGCATAGCTATCCTTAATCAGATTTTCACAGATACAGGGTCACCCATTTTGGATTGATGACGTCATAAATCAGTCCAGAATGTCCATTAACGGGGGGGGGGGTGTGTAAATTAGGTTCTGTGACATAACTATGCCACCAATCTCTTCCAAATTTGTTTTCTAATCGTGCCTTTCATGGTACAGTACCATGTATCAAGTGATATAATGATATGTTTTATTTTTGTGTTAAAAAACAGAGTTCCTGTCCGCTTTCCAGATATACTGCCAGAATTCGTCGATTCGTGTAACATCGTTTAACCCTGAAAAATTATATATACCTTAGAGTAGGAACTGGGAATTCTTACCAATAATGCAGGACCATTTCCTCGTGGAATGAAATCAGTTCAAAGAAAATCGAAAAGGGGCCCTGACACTCTTTGGTGAAGTTGAATGACCCCTTCCCCCCTACCCCGTCCAACTCAGTACTGGAATAAAACGTTACAATATCATCTGCATATAGTATATAAACCTAGAATAGGAAACTATGATTTCCTAGAAATGATCCCGGACCATTTTGAGTCAAGATCTACGAGAAAACGTAAAAAAAATCCCAGATGGCCGCCATGATGACGTCGCACTGACGTCATTTTTAAAAAGGCATTTCTTGGACGATTTTCGGTCAGAATTTTCGAAAGTTTTATTTATGTGTATTCTCCGCAAAAACTAGCCTGTAAATTAGTAAATAATAATCTGAATTGAAATGAAATAGTTTTTACCCACTTTTCCATGCAGAAAAGTAAGAATGTTGAAGAAAACTCCACATGGCCACCATTTTGATTTTACCCATGATCCTCTGCTTGGGGGTCATGCAAATAGGCTCAAAATGACCCCAATATGATAAACTAAATGGTCTCGAAGAGTCAGTTCTCTAGTGTTTGTCGTTTCGGAGATAGGAGCAAAAATCAACAGGGGTGAGAAAGGTGCCCCCCCCCCCAGATAGGATTAAGATTAGCATTCTGGAAAAAGACATTAGGAAATGGGGAACATTTGAAAACCGTGTCAGTTGTTTAACTAGAGGGTCCAGTAAGTGATACCACAGCTGATAAATTAGCTGTTTATTAATTAAAATGCTAACGGCTAGCGAGTGACGTCATTCCAAACTACACGTTTTGTGTTACCATTATCATTCCCAGCTATTAAGATAAAATGACTTGGGCTCGATGATTGGATAAAAGTGGAAATGACTATCGGTGTGTACATATAGCTAAGCAGTTACTGATATGTTTTGAAAAAATATATATAAAAATATATATATATAAAAAATTGTAACTGTCGAAAATATATGCACCATGCAGAGAATTTGTTCATTCAACAGTAAATTAGCGAAAACATTTCGCCCGGCTCTGTTGTTGCACAATTTAACTGTAAAATACAAGAGTTGTAGACTCTGTTCATTGTAGTTCAAGATGATAGTCGGTCAGTCATGGAAAACAGCGATCTATACAGAAAGGTAGTCTGTATAACCTGAGAACCATAGTTGGTTTATTTCTTTGAATACAGCCTAAATAATGTATACATGTATATTACCAGGGGTTCATTACTAAAGTACAAGGAGATCAAACAATCATTAAACCTACATGGCCCTGGGGGGGGGCACTTTCCGATCCGGAACGACAAACATTGAGAGCTGAAACTAGTGACTTTGTAGTTTTTGAGGCCATTTGCATGACCCCCGAGCAGAGGATCATGTGTAAATTCAAAATGGCGCCCATGTGTGGTACCAGAAAAGTGATGTTTTCGTCAGATTTCTGGAAAAGATTTGCTCTTCTGCATAGAAAAGCGGTTAAAACATAATTCATTTCACATCAGATTATTATTTACTCATCTATCACTTTCCGCCCCCTCCCCTAGTTATTTTTTTCGCTTCTATCCCCGGAAGGACAAAACATTGAACTGAAACTTCATAACTTTCTAGATTGTCATATTGGGGTAATTTTGAGGTTATTTGAATGATGCCCCCCTCCCAAACGCTGCAGTACGCCCAAAATCGCCGAGGTCAGGTAGGGTTAACTCAAGGATTGTTCCTACTTCTTGCGTCTCGTCAGTTTTCCATTCTGTTCGAAACTGAAATAGCTTAGGGGACGTGTAGATACTTCATAGTCACCCATGTTCAACTTTGATTGGTAAGGGAAGACAACTCTGTCAGGCGCAGATCGCCTCCACTGCTCAACATGGCCGGGAAAATTAACCTAGATGGCATCAGTACACAGCAAAAATCCAGAAAATTCACAATGCATAAATCCACCTGGCATGTCAATATTTACCTTGTGGGACATTACCAGTGGAAGTCTTGACAGATGTTGACCATGGAAATTTCAAATTACCGCCACTGACAGCTGATTGGTGCTACAGAATGTCATTCGATTTGTAAACAGGGAGCCTTCTCACCCTTCACTGATCATGTCTTCATCCACCATGCTTTTTTCAAAGTGGCCCAAATCAACACCAGGAAGTACAGTTTGAAGACTCATCTGCAAGTTGAAATATCAAATGTATCAGAAATGCTGAAAAATCGCAGCTCATAAAATCCATAAAGATCTGCTCTCAAATTTCTAAACAATGTAGATCGTGGGCACCGACCCGGAAGTGATTAATTGTGTACTGATGCCTGTCAGAAATGGAACCATTGTTAAAATAAGGAATGCTCTCATCTGAACAAACCATACCCATCCCCAAACATTCTTGAGAAGGCACAGATAAAACTATGCACAGATAGAGATTTTACAGCCTATATACCAAGGGTACCCCCTTTATAATTTCCCCTCAGTTTGCCCCATATGACTTAAGACTGAGGTACAAGTAAAAAGTACAATATCTCACTAACCTGTACATATTTTTCCATCTGGTAAAAAGCACCAAGTCGACAATCCTTCTGCCTATAAAAAGAAGTATAAAGCATTAACTAGATATGTTAAACACTATTTTTAATTATTTTTTATTATTTTAATTCATTTTTTTATGAAATTATTCAAATTAAAGTTTAAAAATAAAGAAAACTTAAATTCAAAATGTGTCAAAACATAATTTGTTTTCAACCTGCTCATTTAGGCTACATTTGGTAAAAATTTCCTTCATGGCAGTGGTTAACTTCTCCATGTAATCAGTGGGTCATCCCAGTAATCTATCAAATGGGATTTAAATTTGATGTTGATACAAAGATCAAAGACATGTTTAATCCTGTAATAAGTGACAGCAAGATACACAAATGTGTACACAACACATACCAAAGTATAACACAGAGGTGTTTATGGTATACACAACTCCCATATAGAGAATATATGTCAGTTCAATTGGATGGATCTACATCTCATCAAGATCTTGCTGGCAGTAATTAGAAAGATGCACATATTACTTGTAAACAGTTATTATTACTGAGAAAACTCCTAAATAACATTGAGGAATATATTCTGTGTCAGATTTCAAGTCCATGAATGCAATGTCTGCAAACAGGCAACACTTGTCAAAACACAACATAGAAGAAAAAAAGGAATAAAATTCAATGACAACATATCTGATGGTCATTTGCTGATCTCTGCTACATTAACAACCATGAAAGATGAGGACAGCTGGAAGTTGCCTAACTTAAACTGTTAACTGTTTGGTGAAAGATTAAAGTGGCAACTTACAGTGAGAAAGGCCTATCTTCCAACAGAGTTGGAGGCATACCTCTGAGTCACACTGTGCGAAATTCCCAGAGTTGATGTGTGTGTGTGGGGGGGGAGAGGGTTGTATGGGGCTTGCTAATATTTGGTGCCTGTAATCCATGTTTCTTGCTACCTACAATATCTCTGATATGAATATGAAAGAGAATTACATACTTATAGTCCTGGAGATAGTGGAAATGGAATGAAGAGAAAGTATTTGCTATGATGCAAATGTGACTGACAATAAACACACAACAATGAGAAACCCTCAACAGTCAGATTAACTGTTGACTCAGTTAATCAGATTTTATTTGTCTCATTAAAGTTACAAATGCAAAAGGCATTTTGGAAATTCTTTGTGTGTGGAACAAACATCTGAGTTTTTACAGGTGATATAATTAGTATTAATTTCATGTGGTTTTAGACTGATATAAAGTGAATTAATGCATAAATGATTTGAAGCATTGAAGATTTGAACTGAGGTCGCGATTTTGAAAAAAAGCATGTAATTGTATCTATGTGAATTTCCTTTCTTCCATTTACATTTTATTGTATCTTGAAAGTTCATTTGCTCATAATTACCAGCTGTGTTAAATGAACCTCGTCATATTTGGCATTGACTATTTGGCCCTAGTACTGACAAATCAGTCATTTTTTGCCTATATTTGCTCCAAAAGGTCTCAATTTTGTCGCAGAAATGGCATAACAATACAAGAGATGTTACCCAGCATTATCAGTCTGATATTTATTTCAACCACATTTAGCAAGAAAAAAAATAATTTTAATAATTAAAAAAATTATTAAAATTAATTAAAATTTTTATTTTATTTATTAATAATTTAATAACATAAATTTGAAACAACCCTCAGGGGTCATCATGGAAAAAATTGGGCTGATCCAGTAAAAACTGTAGCCACAGTGACGATTTAAAGTTCTCTGGTCAAATGTGAAAATGTCGTGTGACAGGCATCAGTACACAATTAATTCTGTTACTTGTTATGTGTCAGCGTTAAAAATCGGCAAAAATCCAGAAAATTCACAATGCATAAATCCACCTGGCATGTCAATATTTACCTTGTGGGACATTACCAGTGGAAGTCTTGATAGATGTTGACCATGGAAATTTCAAATTACCGCCACTGACAGCTGATTGGTGCTACAGAATGTCATTCGATTTGTAAACAGGGAGCCTTCTCACCCTTGACTGATCATGTCTTCATCCACCATGCTTTTTTCAAAGTGGCCCAAAGCAACACCAGGAAGTACAGTTTGAAGACTCATCTGCAAGTTGAAATATCAAATGTATCAGAAATGCTGAAAAATCGCAGCTCATAAAATCCATAAAGATCTGCTCTCAAATTTCTAAACAATGTAGATCGTGGGCACCGACCCGGAAGTGATTAATTGTGTACTGATGCCAGATTAGATTGGACAATGGTTTTCGAAGCTGAAAATCAAGCATTTCTGTTCGGGTGACAACATTTGCCAGCATATTAAGTTAATTTCGAATAGTATATCAATACGATGTGCTATTTTATTTTCCCAAAGAAAATGTTTTACTTGCTTCCAATTTGATTTAAAAATGAGGGTTCAATTTGCATTTTCAACCTATACCTTAGCATAGGTTTTCACCTAAAAGCCGAAAGTAGCTCATTTTTAAAAGTTTATAGGTAAAACACCGTTCAGCCAACGATATTTGCCAGCATGGCGTTATACATACCATACCGTGTTCTATCTCATGGTTCTTCATTTGATCTAATTATTACATATCTTCTTGCTTCCATTTCAATTTAAAATTTGAGAATTTTTAGAGAAAGACACTATAAAGCTTGATTGAAATTGTAGTTTATGGGCCGCTTCCCATACGGATTTCGCGGTCCATCAATTCAATGTTTTATTTAAATTTCACGGTACATTTCTTAGTTAATTTAAGATCTTTTGCAGCGCTAGATAGTAAAATAAATAATTAAATAATGAATAACAATAACAATGAGGAAATATAAATACTAGTAGAGAAGAGTCGCTATGTACAAGTCGTTAAGTCTGTTATTGGTTTTTATACTGGAAAATATTTGTTATAATCGCGTGGATGATTCCTTTGTCTCGGTACCCCATAGTACGCACAAAGCCGTCCAGAAAAAAACAGGATTCTTCGAGACGACTTCCCTAACGACGCCCTTGGGAACAGGGTGGGTCCTTCCAGAAATCTGTGCCTGTAACAATTGCTTGGAGTGTGTAGTGGGGTACAGAACGGCAGGTCTACGTCCTATATTGCGTGAAAGTCAAAGGATCATATTCTGTATTGAGGCGTCAGTTCGGTAACATTTAAGGGGTAGCGTGTCCGGTGTGGTCTAGGGTCGAGTATTCTGATTATGGGTGTTCTTGCTATGCGGCGTTGTCACTCAAGGCGCTGTTGGTATTTTTGTAATCGTCATCCGTCTTCTGTTTCAGGTCTTGTCCAACTCGTCTGTGGTCTTCGGTGTGCCTGTATCATATGAAATAAAAGGCTTGTAGTCATTCTTGTTTTTCTATTGTTTTTCGATGCAATAATTTGATATATCTTCCTCCCAACAACAGGCACGCCCCGACCGTCAGTCACATAATATGAATAGCAATATATAATTAAGTGAGTAAATAGATAAACAAATGAATAAATAACTAAACATTTCGATAGATTCAGTACTAGGCGTTCAGCTGGAGTAATTAAGTGGGGGCCGGTCCGTGGCTATTAACGCTGAGATCTGGTGACAGGTGACGATACCTGCTGGGCCGATTAAACATGGATCACAATTATGCGTATTGCACGAGGCGAAGGTTTCATGGGCTGTCTCTTTGATCCTCCCGATAATCAACACCTAATGTATTGTCACATTTCCGTCTTAACGTTTGCCGTAGAATAGATAATCATTAGAGTTTTGTTTTACTCAGAAAGTCGTCAACTTTATGTTTGCAAAGGAGGAAGTCGAACAATAGAATCGAAAGCTCTTCTATCATATTGTAGCTTGGGTTCTTGTCATTATTGCGCCTTCGAAAACGGTATGGACAGGAACATCCAGCAGGTTGATTTTCATAATATGATTATGTGATCAACACCAAAAACAATATCGCTCAGCTTCTTTACACCGTTATTCTACCCTGAAAACGTAGACTGTAATAGACTTTATATGAGTATTTGTTGCCAAATACAATGGGTGAACTCCTCTTCCATGATTAGAATGCTGTGATTTATGTTTGTTGACGTAATACTGAAACTGGAACATGGAAGTGTTATTCATTGAAATTCACACGGTATCGATACAACTCTTCTTGAATATGTTCACAAGCATTGTACTATAACTGGTAGGTCGAAATGCCCCAATAATCTGTAAGAATACATGTTTAATACAACAAATGTTACATTTCGCTTTAACAAATATATTATTAATATTCATCGGTTTGAGAAGTGCATATTTTGTAAAATTCTTTCATTGCTTAAATTCAATGTTCAATATCTGCTCCCACTTATGCCTTGTGTGTGTGTAACAGGCTTGCCTATAAGATCAGATATTCTATCACAGTTAAATATATCTAAAGATAATACATTGGGAGTTGATTGTACTATTAACGAGTAAGTTGGAGACCCCAATCGACCCCATGCTGGGTAATCTTGAGTCGGGCTCAATACACTGTCGGTCATACACCATTTAAGCGGCAGTCAAAAGCCGGCTGGCACCTGTGTTCAGCCAAGCGTGCAGTAATATACCGCGGCGCCATCTAGCGGCCAGTTAGCAAAAATTACTATCCATATTTCGGTATGCCACACGAATATCCGCAATAAAAACGCGACTAAGATACTAAGGCTCCCTTATAAAAAAAATGCCATGATTTACAACGGATTGAACCATGGTTTTCATGGTAATATCATGGTAATACCATGGTACAGATGTACCATGCTCAATGTACCTTGGTTTTCATGGTAATACCATGGTAATACTATAGTACAGATGTATCATGGTTCAATGAAAAATGGTTTACTCTGTTCAACTATGGTAACACCATGGTAATACCATGGTACATCTACCATGGTTCAATATACCATGGTTAACCATGATACCATAGTAATTACCATGGTACACAATACATTGGTTTAACATACCATGGTTAACCACTTTGAACAATATTAATACCATGGTACATAAAAAAAACATGGTACATTATACCATAGTTAACCAAAATATTATTTCCCTGTTTTTTTTTGGCGTACTGTTGTTAGTGAACAAAAAACATGGGAAGGCTTTCAATTGACGAGAAATAAATGAATGAATGCAAATAATGCCTGTGAATAAAGTTGAATGGCTGACAGAATGAGTTAGAAACCGGTATAGCTAAACAAATGATGTTTACAAAATGTATTGAATGTAATTTGTATAAGCATGCCTTTATTTTTACCTCTGGCGAATAGCACTACGTGGTGCGAAGCGGGAAAGAAATGTTGACCTCTGAACAATTATATATTGGGTGCTCTGTACGCTTGGCCTAGAACAAAAGACATTCTTATTTTTCTGGCTGGAATACTGGTTGCCGACTTAGCATGCTGTTCATGTTGCGGTTCAGTACCACATGCCACAATTGCGTTTTGAAAGACAGATTCTTGTAGATGTCACGGAAAAATGTGATGAAAAACTTATTAGCCATTGTGGTGATGAATAAAATATAGTTTTGAATATCCCTAAAATAAGCATGTACATATTCGCGGCAAATCTGCCTGGCGAATAGGAAAGAGAAATGTGCCGCTTCATACGATTTTTCTTAAATTTGAAGCGAAATCGTTTTGTCAACTTTAATACAGGAGTATTTTTATTAAAACTATTTGTCAGCTCAGTAGTTGCCGAATAAATCCTACGTCGGATTTCGACTTCTCAGACAACAACAACACGTAGTCAGGCTGACATCGTCGCCGGAAAAGCCGAGATATAGATGGAATTTTTATGCGTCTTATTTTTTCGAACAGGCTGTTTTTCCACTGAATATGTGCTATAATATTCCAACATTCAAATCTAATAAAGCTCCGTATGAAATTCCCTATTTTATAAGTCAGGCTATTGTTGCTATACATCGTTGATTTCCGTTTTTCCCGAATGGTTGATCGATCCCGATCAAGTGTGAGATCGACAACGAGGCTTGTTTTACAGTACGACAATCATGGCGGTGAAAAATAGTCAGTTCGGAAGTATAATTTTCTGTTTTGTGAGCTGGTTTTGTCGCGAGTTCTGCGACCTGTAATGGGACTAGTTACTCGACCATGCAGTCCTCTGTCGAACGACAAAATGGATTACTGTTCGTGATAAAGATGAATGAGATTCTATCTTTACTTTAGGGTTCCTAACTCCAACATTACCCTGCTGGGGCTACCCTAAGTGCTCCACGACGTCACATAGACCAATGCGGCAGTGAGATCAAGGCATCGCCGCGACTGAAGCGCTCTATGGCACAGCGAGGAGCAGCGGCGGCGAGCGATAACAACAACACGTAGTCAGGCTGACATCGTCGCCGGAAAAGCCGAGATATAGATGGAATAGCCGTCTACTTTCTCACGCATTAGAGAACAAACAGCATTTTGGGAATATAGCACCATGTGATTTTTTCTTGTAGCATCAGTGAAAAATACCCATCGAGTTAAGAGTGGATTTACAGATAAACAACAACAACAACAACGATAATCCTGGCTACCCAAGCCATTATTCAGCAGGGTACATTCACCCCATTGTACTCTCCCAAAAGTCTATCGATCTATCAATATAGACTGATTACTACAAACAGGATGCAGCGAAAACTGGACCCTCCATGATGTTTAGCATTGTAAAATTTCGTAGCTCCATAACCATTACAACTGAAACTCAGACCTTGACTGAACTACTACCATGGCATGCAAGCCAGCTGTGTACAAATTTGTCAACGAGGATAATGCTCTGGAAATAGTCGATACTTCTGGCATTATCGGTAGATCCCGGGATGGGCTCAACAACGATTCCCGTTGTTCCAGCTAAAGTTTGAGATTCGGTTGTAAGAACTGCAATAAATAAAATGATGTAGATCCGAGTGTTAATTATGTTAAATGTATCACTTGATATCTCATTTTTGTTTACCATATATTTGTAGAAAGGCCACCTGCTTTAACGCTGAGCAACAGGAAAATATAAACAATTCGATTCATAGCATGAATAAGAGAGGGATCGCATTAAGCATGTTAAGATTAAGTTATGTGATATTTCTCTATTTCAGGGGAGCGACCCGAGCTGAAATCTATACTGGACAGACTTCTGGATGGAGAGAATATATCCGACATTAGGAAATCCCTTGGTAGTCTGAGAAGAGAACAGAGAAACGATATCCAGAAGACGATCCTCCAGTCCCTAAGATGAGGTAATTCTACAGCAAGAGAAAAATCAGCTTAAATCAACTTAAGCTACATGTAGTAAACAGTATGCCAGTTAAATTTGGCAGAGGGTCGCTGTTTGCGAAACAGGAAAAAAATCGCTAAACTGATCAAAGCACCAACGTGCGGAAAATGCCTCTGCATATATTTGTTTTAGATGACTGCATTAATCTGTTATATCCACAAATTTAGTGAGTAATTTCCGCAAAACTAAGATAAATAACTTTCCTCGATGGGTGCTTATTCACCACTACACACCTCAGACGACTTTCAATTCGGAACTGGATAACTGTCTGCATGTCTAATTTGCTCATGGTATTGTAACAAGGTGTGATATGGCTATAACCGATTGTTTTCACCATACATGTAAGCTTGTGTACAATTTATATGAACTGTGTTTTTCTATCCCATCAAGGTTTCTGTCGCAATAAATGACAATTTAAGAAAAAAATATTGTGACAGTTATTTCCCAGAATAAAAAAAAAACAGAATGCAGACATGGGCTACGTATGCTGGATTATTAAATCCTCACTGTTATCTTTAATGAATTCATTTTGTATTTTCAGAATGAACGTCCAAGAAAGACGAACAGAAAAGCAAAGTAGCAAGCGAGAAGAGGGCTGGAAGGGAGATATTGTTAATTGTCGAAGAAATAAATTGGGAGAAACAGGTATGTACATAAGGCTGCAGTGTCCAATAAACACTTCTATATGTGGCAATTACATTTTCATTTATGAAGCATTAATGTGCTATATCCCTTAATCCAGAAAATGTGGGTATGTGTTAAGTTTGCAATATCTGTTAGATCAAATATATTATTTGTTTACAGATCAATAGTGCAATCATGCAATATTATACAATTATATGATCCAAATGAGGTAAATATGTTTTATGTACTAGAGAAAACCGATTGCCAAGGCAAAGGGTTCCCACACAAGGGGAACTAACTCAAATCGTACGATGAGTAGATCACCTCCCTTGCTGTATCATGGCCACAGGCCAACCTGTAACCATCTCGGTCATCTATACGCGGTAAGACTGACCCTGGGATCGTGTGTATCCATTTACAGCCTACTTTCGGCAAGTGCGAGAGGGAATTTCCAGAAATCAATACCACGTGACTTCGTCAGCCAATCAGCTAAAGTCTACCGACGTAACCCCAACGTAACTCACCATTTTCGAATCATGTGATGCCCTACTTGTTGAAAATTACAGATCTACCACACCTCTTGGGTGATACGAAAGTTATTTATACCTATATATTTTGTAAGCCTAGCCTATATCTGTTTCCCAAGTGGTTTGAAAATCTGTAATTTATCAGATTTCTCGAGTCTGTTCTCTGCCGGATGAAGGCCGAACAGAATCCCGTAATATACCGGATATCGCTCCGCAATAATGGAGACTCACGATTCGCAAGCCATCTTATGGATGGCGAAGTGTACGCAAATGGGCCACAGGCCCGCAACACAAGAGTTTTGGTGGGGTGCAGGGTGAAGTGTCGAAATATGGTTTCTCTATATATAACCCCATGCTTTATATAAATCCACAACAAGGTGTGAAACGCAATTTGGGTGAATCGAGAAACAAACGGTTTACCGCCAAACAAAATACATCAGCATGTTCTACAAATATCACTTTATATATTCCCGTCGTCAAATTAGTAAATTTGTGCAATTTCTTTACCTTTGCCGGTGGATTCAAAATTCAAAGTAACTGTCCATCCATCCAGGAACAGTGACATTATGGCGGGCTTCGTTCTCAATTCTGATTAGTCAGTCGCGAAACGACTCCGGCAAGAGAGGTCACGCACTGATCAGCTGTCGCGACTGGCCAATCAGAATTGAGAACGAAGCCCGCCATAATCTCACTGTTCCTGGATGGATGGACAGCTACGTTGGATTTTGAAACGCCCGGCAAAAATAAAAAATGCACAAATTTACTAATTTGACGACGGAAATATATAAAGTGATATTTGTAGAATATGTTGATGGATTTTGTTTGGCGGTAAACCGTTTATTTCTCGATTCACCCAAATTGCGTTTCACACCTTGTTGTGGATTTATATAAAGCATGGGGTTATATATAGAGACCCCATATTTCGACACTTCACCCTAATACCACCGCCCACACCATCCACAAATCTTGTTTTGCGGGCCTGTACGTGATCATGGTCGTGATAGTGATAGAGTAATGTAAATCTCTAGTTTTCAACTCTCCCAATACAAAGGGAAGTAACTAAAATGTTTACTCTCATTAATTATACTCATGCCATGGTTTCATTTAGAATATTTGTTTGGGGGCCTTTTGCGATATTTTCTTTGAAAAGAATTGAAGCTAAATAACACAAAATATAGTGAATTTGAAAGAATTTGGAATATTTCAAAAGAAATAATGCATTAACCATTTATTTTTTGTGAAAGACCTACATGGATTCCTGGCATGTTTTCACCACTTCCTGCCCCATATATATTAGGTTTCCAAATCCTTATGTTGATTCCTTTTCTTTGCCAGAGGTGATCCAGCGGTACCACCCCAGCAAGACGACATCTGATATCCATTATTACAGGAGGGAGAAACTGAACAACTCGGCAAAGAATTTCATCAGGAAACAGAAAAAGACTCAACAGTAGAAGTGATATCTACCTAGTTAACAAATACGACGAAATTGACAGTATAGTGCTATATCCTATGTTTCATGAGGTCTTATTAAACCTTTATATATTTTTTTTTCATGCATCTGCTTTTGTTTCTTGACCATTCAGTCTCTTTAACTCGTCTAATGTGAATGCGTATTTATTCCAGCACAATACCTCACTCAATACCATGGTATGAACCACTATGTTTTTAGCCAATTTTACCATGGTTTTACCCTGGTGCATTCAGTTTATCAAAGTACATGCACCATGTAAAGCCGTTAGACATGTAAAACCATGGTACATGTACTGTGGTGATAGCATGGTACCATGGTAGGGCCGTAGTACATGTACCATGGTGAAACCATGGTTCTATGGTAAAACTATGGTACATGTACCATGGTAAAACCATGGTTCTATGGTAAAACTATACATGTACCATGGTAAAACCATGGTTCTATGGTTAAACTATGATATATGTACCGTGGTAAAGCCATGGTTCTATGGTAAAACTATGGTAAATGCATCATTGTAAAACCATGATACCATGGTGGGCCATAGTACATGTAACATGGTAAATCCATGGTTCTATGGTAAAACTGTGGTACATGTACCATGGTAAAACTGTGGTACATGTACCGTGGTAAAACCATAGTTCTATGGTTAAACCATGGTACATGTACCTTGGTAAAAACATGGTTCTATGGAAGAACTATGGTACATGCACCATGGTAAAACCATGATAAAACTATGGTAACCATGGTACATGAACCGTTGCCAAAAACCCGTGGTTCGTACCATGGTATTTTTTTTATAAGGGCTACGCCCGAGAATCCACCGTCACCTGATGTCGTCAATTTTTCCCGCCTCTTGCATATCGCTCCAATTTAATTCATTTGCCATCCAAGAAGAAAAAAAATACAAGACATGGATTTCTTTGCCAGCTATTTGGAAGTCGGCGGATATAGCACCGGGCTATTCTGTGGAAGACAACTTCTTTATTGCTGTGGAGCTGGAGTTTCGTTGGAGACATTTTCAACTTTTTTTGAAAGGGCCACCCTCTATAAATAAGTTCAATAAATAAATAAACAAATAAATAAACTCTTTCAAAGCTAATGAACAAAATGTTAGAGATGAGATTATTTATACAAATCAACGACACACAAAATAGGTCACAGAACAATCGTAGCACAATAGGTGCTTCATGAGCGAGTCCAGTTAGGTACATTTGAGGATAATCAAAACAGTGATCTATTGTGATATGTTAATTTTCTTAACAGGATATAGACAATAAGCGATTACAGTAGCTGCATGGATAAAGGTGTGAGCATTGCAAATGATGAAGGGGTAAGTGCATATATGTTGAATCTTTAAGGAATAATAAGGGCATGCATGTACGGATACTATATATCATGTATTTGGTTAGTATGTGAGGTTTATGTGAAAGCTGTTCGCATTGCACTATGGGAAGGAAACATGGCATTTTTAAAAATATGTTTAGACGACCGGCAAGGCGTGTATTCGTGACAGACGACGGAACGTATAGGACAAAAAAGACATGGCCACGAAATACATCACGAAACTGAATAAAATAACTATAGAAATAGAACAATTACACATTACGTACAGGTATCATAGAAAATATTGAACTTACAAGTAACCTACCGAAAAAACCATCAAAACCAAATAGCACAATGCAGACGAAATTCAAAAACGGAAATAGAAAAACGACAGTGGACGCGACAAGAAATGAAAGTGGTGAATTTGAACCACCACGTATCAGTTAAAATACAGAAGGGCCAGTTAAGGAAGTATGAGCGACGTGTTCAGAATGGATGATGCGCAATATACAGCACAGACCCATTTTGGAAGTGAAAGGGAAGACAGATCAAAGGCAAATGTATAAATACATTTTAGCAAAAATAATCAATTTATATATATCCAAATGGCATTAGTATATATATATAAATAATAATCAATGAAATACACAAGACTATGGACACCATAGCTCAAAAACTAAGTAGTGCAAGGCGAGACATCAATTTGAGAGTGTTGTTGCTTTATTGCAACACTGATAAAAACATGAGTAGAGTGACTAACGTCACAGGACCTACGAAGTAGGTTGAGAAAGATGACTTTGGGGTCCAAGCGTAATGTTATAGGTCACCTAAGTAGGTCAAATTTTCATCAAAAATAGGTCAGCTCAAAACTTACTTGTAACAGTCCCCTAATGCACGTTCATGCCAAAAATCAAGATTCTAATGTCAACGGTTCTCCTTATTTTGCCGACGACAGAATTTGGATGGACTGACTGACTGACTCACTCATTATCGGACAATTTGCAAATCCAAAAAATAGAAATAAAAGAAAAACAACGAAAAACAAACAGATGGACAATACACTGAGCCAGGATAGCGGCGTACGGAAAATTGTATATACAAATAGTGAATTTAAAAGAATGGCAATATGCATGGTACATCGTATCAGGTAAGATCAACCGCTTTATCCAAAAGGTAGCCAACCTTGTATACAGTAGTATAGTCTACCGGCTTAAAGTCAACTTTTCCAGGGAGATAACTCTTGATTCCCGTGAAGCTCAAGGTTATAGAATGCATGAGCATTGGCTGTGTGCCATGTTTTTACCACTATAGTTCTGGCAACCTTTGACCTTGAATTCTTCCGCGGTGATGCGGTCTGGCGGTGATGCCGTCTGCCTCCGCGGAGAAAAAGTAGTTCCAGACTTCAAATACGCTGCATGGTCCGATTGGGTCGTACGAGGTATCAATGTGAAGCAGTCGTGAAGGCGCATCTGATGGGCTGGGTGTGGGGTTAAAATATTGTCATTCTGCGCATAGTGGGCCGATGGAGTCGAGTGAGGTATCAATGTGAAGCATATGTGAGGGGGCATCCGCCTGGGCTAGCGTGTCGTTCGTGTTCACCATTCTTCGCATGCGCAGACAGGGAATTGTGGGATAAAGGTATGGATATAGACGTTTTGGGGTCTAGATGGGCCACTAGTGGGCCGATGGAGTCAAGTGAGGTATCAATGTGAAGCATATGTGAGGGGACATCCCCCTGGACTAGCGTGTCGTTCGTGTTCAACATTCTGCGCATGAGCAGACAGGGAATTTTGGGAAAAGGGTATGGAAATAGCCGTTTTGGGGTCTAGGTGAGTCCCTATTGGTCCTATGGAGTCGTATGAGGTATCAATGTAAAACAAGTTTTAACACAAAAGGATATTCGAAAAAAGAAGCCGCAATTTTAGCCCAAAACAGATTGGAACCTAGACTACGGCGGGCTTTACGTCAGCAGTATGTCGACCTCGTGACACATATGAAATTGTTGGATAAGAATGCGGTTCATATGGAAATCGAAAAAACAGCGTCGATGTTGAAAACCTCGGGCATGAACTGGAAAGCGGCGTATGTCAGAGCAATAGCACAAAAGCAACATTTGTTCGAACGCATCATTAAACGACGTTAAAGCGTTAAGAAAGTGTGCTAAAGCGTTGAGACGAGCGTTAAGGCGTACATATAGGATGTTAAGGCGTAACAGTGGGCGTTGGCGGGCGTTACTGTCTATGAAAGCAAGTGTATTCCCAAAACACGCACAATCGACGTTCAACCGTCAACATGGCTTATACCTGTTCTGAGTGTGAACGCACGTTCACCAAACATTACGATATGATGCGACACCAGAAAAATATACATGGGATTGAAGACTCCGAGAAGTCCGTTGAGGCGGATGCTGAGACAGAGACTGCTGAGAGTCTATCGACTGATACAGAAACAGAGATTGCTGACAGCCTGTCTACTGATACGGAGAGCCTGATCTCAGATAGTCAGCCTGAATCCCAGGAAAGTGAGGCAGAACCTACCTTTTGGGGATCGTATTGTGACAGCAGCTATCAATACTCACGCTGCAGCGATCGAGGACGCGGGACAGGATAACTTACAACAGTCGTACACCCAAATGCGCCCCTGCATCAGGAAAACAGCCATGGTGATCTATGAACAGTATACATTACGACCGCTTGAAATGAAAGACGACCCCACGCACAGGTCCATCATGAAGACCAAGCGTCACTTGGAAGAGAATATGGGGCTACCACCCACCGAGGCCCTGGAAAATGCGATCAGAATGCGCAAACAACTGTTTCAGGACATGCTGCCCGAACAATATCCAGGCCTGCCCGACAACGATTACAACAAACGGATGAGAGCGAACATGGCCGAAGACGGGACTTTCTTAAGGACGGCTTCTGATTGGACAGCCGAGAATACATCTAACGGGCAAGAACGAATATGACAGATACAAATGGCGGCCTCTGATTGGACAAGAGTCTTCTCGAATTGTAAACATATCCAACGCGGCTCCCCCAGCGTGGGTATAATGTAACATTGGGGAGAATAAACTATATGAAAACTTGTTGTTGTTGTTGTTGTTGTTGTTGTTGTTGTTGTTCTATCATCTGTCATCCTTGTTGTTGTTGTTGTTTTTCTCTCATCTGTCTATATCATGGCGTCAAGGCGTTATGCTAGGGCGTTAAGGCGGACGTTGACGGGCGTCATTGCATTTCCAATGAATTAGTGACAATTCCATGAAGCGTCTACTTCGTAGGAATGAAATCCAGCGTGACGGAATCACGGCTTGGAAGGTAATTTAAGAGTTTGAAGCCCTCGTTATTGAAATTTTTTCTCTGTATGCAGACTTTCTTACGTCTGATCGCCAAGTTACTATGCTGTCAAGTTTCAAATAAAGTATAATATCCTCTGAAATATTGCAGAATTTTCGTTACATGAGCAGTGTGACTAATG
>JAVTVY010023320.1:0-99313 GCA_036873755.1 Hanleya hanleyi
TTTAGCGATTCAGCTCTAAATTATCTAATATAAGAATATTATATCTAATTTGAATGGAAGTCTTCATAAATTATTTTTCTCTTCCGAAATATCTCTCAAGTTAGTATTGAATATATCATCCACATTTCTGTAGTTAATTTTAATATCAATTTATTTGTATAATTCCTTTTTGTTTAGTTTTACCAAAAAATGTCATCTTCTATCCATTTTGGCTTTGTTCTTTCTATCAAACCTATGGATTTCTTCCTCATAGTGTCTCTTATATTATCAAGCTTGTTTTGTGCAATCGCTATAAAGTTACATTGTATTTCTTCTTCAAGTTGGACATTTTGTTCTTCTATTACAGTCAGTCTCCTCTCTTTTTGTAAAACTATCTTTTATTGAAGAAAATTTGATTGTTTTTGCCTTTTATCTTCATGATTAAACTTTCTAAGAAGAAAATGTATAATCTATACAGAGCCTTATATATTAATTTTATTTATAAATCAAAATATTCGATTCGTTTAATAATAAAAATTTGAAGTTTCAGTACACAGTACCCCTTTGGGAATTGATAACTTTGCATTCTAAGGGAACAGCCGAGTTATCAGCAGCTTTTTGTAATATTGATCATATTATTACTAGTTTAAAAAAGTTGAATCTAGCTTACTTTCTGGGAATATTATTCTCCATGTACAGGATTTAGTATTTTCGTGCAACATTCTTCACTAATATACTTAATCATTAGTCATCTTTAGGTCTAGGGCCTTTGGGGGTTTTACATGTTTATAATTGACCATGTCTAATACTGAATTTAGGACTAAAGTGCAGTCACGACAGATTATAACTGATGAATTATTATATCTTTGATTTTTTTTTACTGCATTGTAAACAGAGAGTTTGTCAGCATATTAAAGTAACATCGTGAATTTCCACAGTGGTAATTACGTATCATGGTAATATCGACGTTTACGACTTGATAATCGAAGTTTTCAATAAACAATATGATTACCCCACGTGAATTTGACAAGGAGGGCTTACAGGCATGATTTCCCCACTCAACCCATGATGTCTATTTTTTTTGCGAGTAGCTTGTAGCCAGATTTTAGAATAATTTTCTTCTTAAATATGTTAAAATACTGAAAAAAATATTGTCTGTTCTTTGGCTCAGTGAAGCCTTACGTAATCTTTGAAACGATATTTATATGTGACGTTGGCAAGATGTCGGGGGGATAGGGGGAGAGCAAAATCCATCTAACGAACATGTTTTGATTGAAAAGCTGCGAAACTTAAGGCGGGAATACTTTCCTGTCTCAAAGTCGTGAAACTCCTTGAAACTCGTTTTGTGCAAGTGTTACACAATGCTGAGTTTAGGATTAGTGCAGTCACCACAAATTATATAACTGATGAATTCCTATATGTTTGATTTTTTTTACTGTATTGTAAACAGAGCGTTTGTCAGCATATTAGAGGAACATCGTGAATTTCCACAGTGGTAATTATATATCATGGTAATATCGACGTTTACGTTTTGATAAACAACGTTTTCAATAAAAAATATGATTACCCCACATGAATTTGAAAAGGAGGGCTCAACCAGGCAGCATTCCCCCCACTCTATTTTAGGTTTGTGTGAGTATCTTGTAGGCAGATTTTAGAATAACATTCTTCTTAAATATGTTAAAATACTGAAACACATATTGTCTATTCTTTGCCTCAGTTAAGCCTTACGTAATCTTTGAAACTATATCTATATGTGACTTTGGCAGGATGTCGGGGGGATAGGGGAGATCTAAACGAAAACATAGCAAAATCCATCTAACGAACATGTTTTGGTTGAAAAGCTGCTAAACTTAAGGCGGGAATACTTTCCTGCCTCAAGGTCGTTAAACTCGTTGATAACCATGGGGTTGACCAAGTGACTTAGAACCAAACACCATCCCTTAAAAGGGCATATAACGCCCACTGGTGGCCGGGAAATCTAAACTACAAACTATAACAGGTTGACCGCTTCTCTTTTATAGGAAACCATCTTGTGTTTTTGTTACACATTTGAAATTGATACCAATTGTCATATGCAATTATTGGAGCAGAAATTCTTTTCTGGACGAAGACTGGATATTGAATGTCGGATCTGACGCTTGCCATGGTTTGACGGATAAAGCGTGTCTGACATTCGACAGAGAATTCATTGAAGCAGATTAAAATAATAATTCTGACTGGTTCAATATTTCAACCATTGTCCAGAAAGGATTATTTTAATCGGAAAGTGAATGTTCTTGAAAAGGAAACCCCACTAACTCTCCGCAGTGTTCATGCCTTGGTTAGCTCTTTATTATTTGAATTAAGATTACTGATCAGCGATACGGACTTTATATTTTTGGAACATCATGATTGCCGGCAGCTTCGAAAACTGTTGACCGCTTCTCTCTTGCAGGAAACTAGCCTACGTTTATGTATACTATGATTGTCTTTTTTAATTTGGTGCTAATGCTGTTATATGGAATATGGAATAGGTCTTTGGACTATGGACGCGGATATTCTTTAATGGACAGCGGCTGAATAATGAATGACGGACCAGACGCTCGTAATTCCCCATTCGGATTTTACGCTAGTTTGAAGATGGGTTCATTACTATCAGTTCACAAAGCACATGCTTGAATGGTTCAAAATTAGAATAGTTAACTATCAGATTATTATCCATGCGCTTTAACCCTATCTGACCAAAAATCCAAGATGGCCGCTTTGATGACGTTACAGTGACGTCATTTTCAAAAACGGCATTTTTTGGTCGATTTTTCGGTCGGATTTTCCGATTTTTTTATTTATGCAATTTCTCCACAAAAACTGCATGATACATTAGTAAATATTAATGTGATGTGAAATAAAATAGTTTTTGCCCACTTTTCATTGCGGAAAGGCAGAAATTTTGAAGAAATATGACAAAAACATCACTTTTCTGGTACCCCACGTGGCCGCCATCTTGAATTTACCCATGATCCTCTGCTCGGTGGGTTATGCAAATAGGCTCAAAATGTAAAAAGTTGAGGAGTTTCAGCTCTCCATTTTTGTCGTTCCGGAGATAGAGCAGAAAGTTTGGTAGGGGCCGTTTCGGCTCCCCCCAGGACAGGTAGGGTTAAACGATACAAGGGTTGCTTGGCAGCGCAAGTGATTCATGTAGGTATGGTTAGGTCAGATGATTTTCCATTCTTTATCAATACGAACATTAAGCCCGAACCTGGGGACCGATAGGACACCCTTCTTTCCCTTCTACCTCACCCCACACTCTAATTACAACACATATAAGGGAAGTGGGAAGAGGTGCCGACATACTGACAGACCCACATGACTTCACAGTATAGTCTTTCGGTTAACCTATTCTAAGCACATACCAAGAATCTAACGACTCGTGATATGTGTTGTATCTCAGGTGCGCATTTATTGTACCTGTTCATGTGGCAACTTGAAGGATATGATCCCACGGCCCCTAGCACCGGCAAAAGCGGTATCAGATATAAATCTAGAGAGCTATGGTGGAAATGCTCTGACAACTCGTATATTGGTAGTTGATGAACTGGTTCGCTGTGACAACTCGTACACTGGGGATTGGTCAGCTGTATCGGCGTCAGATGAAAATGAAGGCATTTAACACAAAAGACTAGTCTGTAAGGCCTGATGTCGACCCAGCATCAACTTCCCACAAATGCCAACATATATCAAAGATCAAAAGGCCTGTCCAGGGGGCGGGCCTCGGAAACGAAACGTCCCCCAGCAGAATCTCGCCATATACAGGTAAAACTTATACCAATATATAAGGGAAGTGGGAAGAGGTTATAGTGTTCCGGTTAACCTATTCTAAAGCACATACCAAGAATCTAACGATTCGTGATATATGTTGTATCTCAGGTACGCTTTTATTGTACCTGTTCATGTGGCAACTTCGATGATACAGCCCCTAGCACCGGCATAAGCGGTATTGGATACAAATCTAGAGATCCATGATGGAAATGCTCTGACAACTCATATATTATGGCTAGATGATTTTCCAATCTTTATCAATACGAGTATTATGCCCGAACATACGACCGATAGGACACCCTTCTTTCCCTTCCACCTCACCCCACACGCAAAGGTTTAGCGTGCTGCAAATATATCATGTCCCACAAAGCCAAAAATCTATGAAATGTTGTGAAATCTACCATAAAAAGCGAAACTAATTCAACGGGCATATTTAGCTGTGTGAAGTGGGTTTGATATTAGATATTGGATATTGGACATTCGGATCTCACAGGCTCGGTTTACAAAGGTTAAATATTCAAAAATATTCAGTGGATATTCGTTGGATATTCATTTTACTTATATTTAAATAGTCTAAATTAAAACAAAACTCTCATGCAGAGACGGGCACCCTAAAACAGTTATCATTCAACGGTAGAGATACTCGATCATCTCCCCCGCAACAGGTCAATCTTGCTGTGTCTGCGCCATCGATCGCCCATTCCGTATTACTCATACGCCCTCGGTGTCTGGAAATGCCGGTTATTTCTGATGTTAAACGTGTGGTTCGTGGATCGCATCAGGAGTTGTCAATTACCGTTTGTACAAGTACCTGTTAATCAAATAGTAATGAATGACCTTTTGTATTATGCATGGGTTATTCAAACATTAATTGGCAAAATGGGACTCCATCAGGCACTCCACCTACATGTACCAAATTGACTAATCTGTATCAACCTACATGTGTATACACTGGACAGACCAGGATGACAGTTACATTGGTTCAACCTTCTAATGGTATTTGTAGAAAGTGGGCTCGTAAATACAGATGAGTATGCCTACAAGTATCCAATTGGCAGACTTGTATCGGGGAAAACAGTTAGTTCTACATCAATTCGCTTTGACCAGGTGTAGTTTCCCACGTGTATCAGACAAATGCGCTGACGGGTTAAGGCTAACACCATTCGGCAAGCAATTATTGCTGCAGGGCAGCTCGCAATGGGACGATTCGATCTCTCCTAACCGCCATAAAATATTGGGTGATAGTATACGCTTATTTCGCTAGTTGTTTCTAATGGAGTGATTGACGGATGTCTCCGCTAGACTCGAATATTCCAACAAGCCATATTTTGTGCCCGTTTAAATACTCAATACCATAAAGACTGTATTGTAATCGGCTTAATTCGCACATCAAGAAGATGAACGAAACCTTCATAAGATGTCACCCAGAAACCACATTATATTTGATACTCAGTTAATGCTCGTTTCTCTTGTAAAACCAAGTCGTGAATAGTCTTCATCAAACTAAATCGATTAGTGAATATCGCCCAAAAGCATTTATTGAACGATACTATTACAAATAAATAATTTTCACTCTACTTCCAATTTTTCCCATTCCTGCTTATTTTTAAAACTATTTTCGATTTCACCAGATGCAAAATCAATTTCGATTTCTCTGGTAAGAATACAGAATACAGGTAAATAGCAGTATAATAGTCCAATTGCATCAGGGAATATTTTTTTACAGTTCCCCAGAACCTTCGTGTCTATAGCTTAATAATATACGTAGAGAAATAGGATTAAGTATACAGCCCGGTCCTAACGGGAGGGGGAGATTTGGCCTAATGTCTCACTCAGGGTCAACGGTTGTTTCACTCATATAGTGACTGTCAGTTTGGTTGGTGGAGGAGGCCGGTACCCGGAGAGAACCACCGCCCGTCGGCAAGTAACTGACAAACTTCCACACATCGACCAGCTGGGCTCGAATCTGTGCCGGTTCAGCGGTGTGAGGCTAGCGGTCACAAGCGAAGCGCCTTAGACCACTCGGCCACGGAGGGTCCTAACAGTTCCGGTAGAGACATTTCTCAGTAAGACGCATACAAAGTAAATATGTTACTGATGATTGTCGTCAGTCGTTCTCCCTGAAAAATGTTTGGTCTTCTGCTCATATACAACTATAGTCAGTAAGTGATAAGGATTTTATGTAAATAACATGTCTTGCTGTCATTAATGGAAACTGTTGACCGCTTCTCTCTTGCTGGGACATTCTTCCCATATACCACTATGTCGTAGGTAAAGGTTTTCCAGAAAATATTTAATAAAGATACCCGATTGGCCATTTAAAGACTCGCAGAAAACTGTCTTTATCTGGTGTTTTACCCGTCCTTATTTTTATAGCTTAGCTTATCTCATCTTAACGGAAACCTAACTATGTTACAATTGCTCATTCGAACACATTTAGCAGCATACGTTCATCAGCAAGCCGTCGTTTATTTATCCTTGCGAATGTAGACATACATCAATTTTATTAGAATACTGGTCATTGATAAGGATTTTATGTAACGAACATCATGATATCTGATGTCTTGTTTTTAAATTTTCATTTTATGCATATTTTGGAATTGTTATAATCATTCACGTGGGAAACGTTTTGATGAACAACGGCTGAATAGTGAGGAACAGCTCACCATGATTCTGCATTTTACGCTGTGCATGAAAAATACCTCTTTTTGACTGGGCTTGCAGGTAACTACTGATTACAACACATATAAGGGGAGTGGGAAGTGGTGCCGACATACTGGCAGAGCCACATGACTTCACAGTTTAGTCTTCCGGTTAACCTATTCTAAAGCACATACCAAGAATCTAACGATTCGTGATATGTGTTGTATCTCAGGTACGCTTTTATTGTACCTGTTTATGTGGCAACTTGGATGATATGACCACACGGCCCCTAGCACCGGCATAAGCGGTATTAGATACAAATCTAGAGAGCTATGATGGAAATGCTCTGACAACTCGTGTATTGGTAATTGGTGAGCTGTTTCGCTGTGACAACTCGTACACTGGGAATTGGTGAGCTGTATCGTCGTCTGGACACAAGAAATCAAAAGAGCTGTTATCAGTTTGCATTCACAATGGAAAGACGGCATCGTTCCCGTCTTCAAATCCGTATATCACGGTTCTCATGGGTTTTGTCAAGATAAATTACAAAGACCAAAAACATTAGAGCATAGATTAACATCATTCCAGAGCAACCTGAGGTATATCACGCCCAGTTGAAACAGTATCACCATGCAGTCTCCAGAGATATATAGGTAAATCTGATAAATGAAAGAAACGACGTATCAACGACCAATCAAACACATTGGGCTATTTCGCAGCTTCTCCGTGAACACAAGATTCACACTTATTCCCACTATTCCCAACGTTTTAGCTTATCCAGGCCTGGGGGTGAGGCATTATGGCCCCTCACCAAACATTCTGCGCAACGATAAAAAATTTAGAGATCATATTGTGATCATTATGAGCCTATTTTCAAAACCCCCGAGCAGAGGATCATGGGTAAATTCAAATGGCGGTTATGTGGAGTACCAGAAAATTGATGTTTTCGTCATTTCCTTCAAAATTACTGCTTTTCCAATTGGACAAAAACTGTTTTATTTCTCATGAGACTAAAATTTACTAATTTATCATGCAGTTTTTGCGGAGAAATTACCTAAAGAAAAAATTCGAAAAATCTGACCGAAAAATCGACAAAAAAATGCCTTTTTGAACATGACGTCACTGTTACGTGACCAAAGTGGCCATCTTGGAATTTTTACATTTTCTCGTGGAACTTGACCCAAGGGTCAAGGGTCATTTCCTTTGTGGTAAGTTTCAGCTCCCTAGCTCAAGTAATAAGAAAAATAATTAGAGGAGGGGCGAAATGGTCCCTCCGCAGGCCTGGCCAGATCCCAAAAAGCCCAGGCCAAATAGAGTTAACCCTCCTGTGAAACGCGTTGAAATAATTGTTACAATAACCAGATACGACCAAAAATAGTGGTAATACCCTTCGTGGATCGACGACACCGTTCTCTTAGTACATTCAACAACATGATGTATTCCAGGCACGCTACTCTAGGAAAGGTTGGGTAGAGAAAGACAAATGATCAAGTCGTCAAGTCACACTTGCTCGTTTTCTTTGTTATTTACAATTCCATCTTCCGAATAACGTTGCATTGCTTTTATATCTATATTTCTTACAGCAACAGTGCGAGCTATCTATTCACAAACGACCACGGCTATTCTAGCATGGACTAATTCGAGGTAACCTCTGATGAAAACACCTGTGCTGCCTGCGAAGCTTGATCGTGCTTGCAAATCTTCCTTAAACCACAATTATATATTCTCGCCGCAGCTGCGAAATATAGGGCATGGCCGAGTTCAAGTGACATTAATGTGCCTGGTTGTTACCGTGCGATTTAATATGATCTGTACTTCTTAATGAAAGTGTCTTGCATTACGTGCTTCGAGATTCAGTCTGGGATTAAGTTAAATGCACCAGGGAAAACTGAATCAACTGTTTTAACAGTTTTCTTTGGATTCAGGTACGCCCAATGAAAACCACGAGAAATAATGGGGGTCCAATCGCTCATAAATAACCTGCAAATTGGACTTTTCTCTTTATTTTTTATAAAGGTTGAAATCAATTCAAGTCCGCCATCCTTCAAGATCTTTTAAGAAACCCAACAGTTCTCTCCTGCCCAGGTGTTAGACCGAGTACATGGCAAGCGATGGCATATGACCAAGGCATCGGAAGAGCATCACTGTATCACGGAATGATTTTTCTTCTCACGACGTTCTTGATAACGCGACTCAACAAAGTACTACTTCTGAGGCCGGCAATTCTTAATTTAGGTCCTGCTTGCTTTATTTGGATTAAAGATTACTGCTCAGTAAAACGGATTTGAAAAAAAACGCCATGATGGCTTGTACACCAGAATCAAAACTGTTGACAGCTTCTATTTATTTTCGCTATCGCTAAGTCTAGAGGCCTGAAACTTACCACACTATATCTTTGGGTCAAGCTCTACAAGAAAATGTAAAAAAATATAAGATGGCCGCCATAATGACGTCAACGTGACGTCATTTTCCAACAGAGCGTTTTTTGGACGATTTTTCGGTCAGAATTTTCGATTTTTTATTTTTGTTTTTTTCTTCGCAAAAACTGCATGATAAATTTGTAAAAAATAATCTGATATGAAATAAAATAGGTTTTACCCACTTTTCCATAGAGAAAACAAAATTTTTGAAGAAATATGACGAAAAGGTCACTTTTCTGGTACCCACATGGCCGCCATTTTGAATTTGCCCATGACCCTCTGCTCGGGGGGCCATGCAAATAGGCTCAGAATGACCCCAATATAATAATCTAAAAAGTCACGGAGTTTCAGCTCTCAATTTGTTGTCGTTCCGGAGATGGAAGAAAAAATCCAACAGGGGGGGACTTCCCCCCCTCCCCCAGGCCAGGTAGGGCTAATTGCATCAGGTACAATCCTCTCCTTTCTCTGGAACCACCGTGTCTAGTTTTTGGACGCGGATATTCTCTAATGGACGACGGCTGAATTATGAATGACGGACTACACGCTTGTAGTTGAATAATGCACATCCAAAATATGAGAATCATTCTTCAGTAAGGCCACATTTGTTTTTCACGCATGTTTCAAAAATCTGTAATTATATCCATTTTCTAAGTCAACCAGTTATGTTCTTGCCTCTTTTAATAGTGTGCATTTGTATAGACGTATACAGCGTATAATTTCATCGATGGTTGTCGTCGGTCGTTTTCCTTGAACCGTGCTGGGACTTTCGATACTAAGTTTTGCGCTTCTACCATAATACCGTTATAGTCGTATGTAACGATTTTCCCGAAAATGCTTAATAAATAAATCCGACTGACCATTTAAAGACTCCCAGAAAACTGTCTACAACTGGTGTTTTACCAGCCTTTGGATTTTCCATAGCTTCGTGTATTTCATATTCAGTCAATCTCCTGTTCAGCATTGTATTATATATATTCTTATAAGAGACGGATATAGCTATCTCTAACGAGGGTTTCTTCTTCATCTGTGCTGAAAACCTTTCTGATGTAATTCAACCATTTCGAACTATCACTATTTCAAGATTGTAAGAGATCAATTTTATCGAGCAGCTGCTTTGGAAGATCTTTTTAGTCAAGTAAATATTGTATTTTAGATTATTTGAGAGAGATCGGTTCGTTGTATCAATTTTAATGTATTTACATGTTTTTAATGCATTAGTTTACTGAGTCATTAACTGGAATACTTAGAATTTTGTTTGATCGTCGCTATATAGCTGAAATATTGCTGAACGCGACATTAAACCTTAATTCTCTCTCCTATATACTGGGTTTCCTCATTCACCCTAATATTTAATCAGTGAGAACAATCAAACAATTGGTTTTTATAGGTTTTTTTATTTGTTGCTTGAGTCTCTTTTAATTTCGAAGCAAATTGGGCAGGCTTACAAGATATTAGAACTGTATCATTTCCTGACCTTCCAATCAAATCACTTGTGTTAGGTAGATATATGTTGAGTGTTATATCCTTAACAAAAACGTCCATTACACTCAAGCAGCGTACTGGTATATATGATGTTAAAGACATTTTGTGAAACAATAGAATTGGTAAGATGTAAGACGCGGGAAAAGTTGACGGTCTGGTGACTAAAAATCAATCATATCACTCCACAGGAAAGCTTCTCTCGGCACATCACATTCAGGCTCTAGAATACGGGGGATTCTCGGCCATAGCCTTAGTATCTCAGCCGCACTTTAGTGCAGCTGTTCTTAGAGAGACAATGAAGTAACCGCACGGCTCCTAGTCCCGGTTCAAGCGGAGCTACCTTGGTAACATTGGTGTAGGTCCTAGCGCCTAGTGCCAATGGTATACTCGCCCTAATATTACAAGGGTAGATGAAGTCACCCACATAATTGTCTGCCACAATTTTGTCTGTATATTCTTTTGATAATTCCTCCGGGTCAAGATATTCAAACATGTCGTCTATGCCTCTTCTGTCTCGATGTCTTCTCACTGAAAGCACCTATCTCAAGTGGCGAATTAATCAGGATTATGTACAAACCGCTCATTCAAAACGATCAGTTATTGAGATCCTCTAGTCTACTCCTGGACCTCTCCACATTAACGGGAATAAAAGATCATAAAAGAGCAAATAGAATTGCAAAATCAGCGACATGAACCAGAAGGATAGACAACTATATCAGAGCTAGCAAGGGAAGCAATTTTTTGAAGATCTGAAACGAACAGCTTGGAAGGGATGACAGCCCAGATTTCGATGACTTGCCAGATGACAAATGAAGTCTGGTGCACATACTCATCACTGATATAGGAATATGCATTTCAACCTGGCTATTGATCTGTATATAGGTACCTATCGTTCTTCACCTGTTCATGGTCACATTGGGTCTGAACTCCCGCCTTGACAAAGCTGATCCAAACACAGTCCGAGATGCCCACATTGTGGCGAAGTGAAGACATAAATGGACATTTTATGGAATACTTCACATTTCTGGCGAGTGAAACGATCATTTCTTTCAAGTGCCTATAAGTGGACTGGAGATATTCGGTGCATTGCCGATGGTTTGTTGAAATATTCAGGTTTGAGCGTTGATAACGAAACCATCCGTAACACATTATCGATCGACTTGGGCTCTAGGGGAGCAATTGTTACATACCAATTAGCTTAGTGCCGCGATAGCTCTGTTATTTCAAGTTAATGGTCAAATTATCGCAACTAATTTAATTATCCCAAAAAGATATATATGGACATCGGAGAAGAAATGTATTCTCATCATGCAATGTGGCTCATGTACAACTTTTCTAACGAAACGATTGCATTACTTCAACAGAATTTATTGATTGACTTTGCTAGTATGGCGACCACAGCTGTTTCGTGAATGAGCGGCTTGACTCGTCACCTTGTGACCTGAGGTGCATGCCCTGGAAAACGACTTTAATTAATTTGGATAAAGAATAATGGTCGGTGATTACAAGGATCACTTTTGGTTCTTGTCTTTTTGAATTTGGTGCTCATGCTGTTATATGAAATATGGAATAGGTCTTTGAATTATGGATACGAATATTCTTTAATGGACGACTGTTGAATAATGAATAACGGTCCATTCGCTTCTAATTGTGACATTTTTAGAAATTCTCACGCAGTATATTTGTATGTGAGGTCATATGACTTCCAGTACGCCGGCATCCTTTCCCACCACCCTTTTAACGTTGCGTTTCACTGTTGCCTGTATATGGTGAGATTCTGCTCGTGGACTTTTCGTCCTCGATGTTTGCCCTCTGTGCAAAACATTGTGATGGTAGTTTCGTGACACGGTGGAGAATGAAGCGCTTGCTGGGCGTCGGGTCTCACAGATAATTGTTCTGAATACGAACTTTTCATTATTTTCCAACAGATGACTTGATAGGGTTATTACATCATCGCTTTGAAAGATTTGTATCCAATAGGGCCGGTGTTAGATTCTTGGTATGTGCTTTAGAATAGGTTAACCAGAAGACTATTCTGTGAAGTCATGTGACGCAGTCAGTATGTCGGCACCTCTTCCCACTTCCCTTATATGTGTTGTAATTAGGGGCCGTGTGATCATGTCATTCAAGATGTTCACATGGACACACACAATAAAAGCGTGGATAGGATACAAATCATCACAGGGATCACGTTTATTTCTTATGACATTTTTATAAATAAGCCGTCAGTATATTTGTTCACTGGGGTAATATGTCTTCTTGTCAGTATGCCGGCATGGTATCCACCAGCCTTTTAATGTTGCGTTTAATTAGGATTTTATGTAAAGAACATGCCTTGCTGTCATCATTGAAAAACTGTTCATCGCTTCTCTCTTTTAAAAAACCATTTTATGTGTTTATCTTTTATTTCATACACATTTGGAATCAGCATCATACCAATTAGGTATTTCAATTATTAAAGGAAAATTCATTTATGGACGACGGCTAAACATTGAATGTCGAATCTGGGGTTTGCCGTCCAGAGTTTAAGTGAATGTAGATCGAGGAATTCAGTCATCGAAAGAGCTGTTTTCTCTTTGCATTCGCAATGGAAAGTACTCGGGGGTTTATTAAGAGAAATTAACACAAAACGATCGAAATTCAACTTATAATGAAAAATCAGCTCAGAGCAGCCTGAAGCGAACCACATCCAGTTGTAGTAGTATACCATACAGTCCCCAGAGAAATATCCGTAAATCTGGCAAACGAAGCATCAACGACCAGTGAAACACAATCGACCGTTTTTCAGCTTCACCACAGTTGTTCGGGGACACAAGATGCACAATTATCGTCAACTATTTCCAAAGTTTTAGCTTAACCCTCTTGTGAAACGCATTGGATAAATTGTTACAAAAACCTGATTAGACCAAGAATAGTGGTAATACCATTTGTAAATCGACGACACCACTCTCTTAATGATGTATTCCAGTCATCATGTATTCCAGTCTCGCTACACTCTCAAAAATATTCAGGGATTAATCCTGAATAGATCAGGCTGATTTTACCTGAAATCCAGGGATAGTTTCCTGAAATTCAGGTATATCATCCATGAATTAAAGCTAAATTACCTGAATTTTAGGGGATTTTACGTACCTGAATAGGGTCGAGAACTTACTAATCAGGGTGATAAATTTGCCTGAATTTCAGGGAAAATCCTCTCATTCAGGGATCTTTTTTCTGAAATTCAGGTAATTATCCCTGGATTCCAGGTAAAATCCCTGAAATTGAGTTGTGGATGTGCAGCCTGATCTATTCAGGATTATTCCCTGAATATTCCTGAGAGTGTACTCTAGGAAAGGTTAGGTAGAGAAAGACAAATGATCAAGTCGTCAATTCACACAGGCTTGTTTTCTTTGTTACTTACAATTCCATCTTTCGAATTATCGCTGCATTGCTTCCATATATATACATGTATCTCACAGCAACACTGCGAACTATCTATTCACAAATGGCAACGGCTGTTCTAGCATGGACTAATTCGAGGTAACTCCGGATGAAAATATCAGTCTTGCCTGAGAATCTTGCTCGTACCAGCAATCCTCCTTACACCACAATTATCTATTCTCGCCGCAGCTGGGAAATATAGGGCATGGCCGAGTTTAAGTGACATTAACGCGTCTGGTTGTTACCGTGCGATTTAATATGATCTGTGCTTCTTAATGAAAGTGTCTTGCATTACGTGCTTCGAGATTTAGTCTGGAATTAAGTTAAATGCACCAGGGAAAACTGAATCAACTGTTTTAGCAGTTTTCTTTGGATTCAGGTACGCCCAATGAAAACCACGAGAAATAATGGGGGTCCAATCGCCCATAAATAACCTGCAAATTGGACTTTTCTCTTTATTTTTATAAAGGTTGAAATCAATTCAAGTCCGCCATCCTTCAAGATGTTTTAAGAAACCCAACAGTTCTGTCCTGCCTAGATGTTAGACCGAATACATGGCAAGCGATGGCATATGACCAAGGCATCGGAACAGCATCACAGTTCTTAATTTAGGTCCTACTTGCTTTATTTGGATTAACGATTACTGCTCAGTAAAACGGATTTGAAAAAAACACCATGATGACTTGTACACATCAATCAAAATTGTCCATGTCTATTTTAGTTGTACGTCTGCTTGTGATTTTGATGGCAATAGCGTCGTGAATAAGCTCTTTCGATTACAGATCGGAAAATTTCACGAACGACGACTGACTACTCCATGCCGGATCTGACGCTTGTATTTAAAGTGTTCCCCGGGAACCTGCCGAACCTAGCTAGATTTCAGGCAATGAGGGTTCTCTGTATCAATTCATTCTAATTGAAGGAGTTAGCAAAGGTTGACTGGCATAAAACGTCCTTGACATTGGCACATATTAAGTGATTGAAGCCGATATCCAGTTCAGTCGACCGTGGTGCAATACCCTCAGATGCATCTTCTAGACGACGTACCTCGATTGTGTCTGTTCATTTCAACAACATTCAGTAATATTAATATTGGCGTTCCGATGGTCTCTAGCCTCGGGTTTGAGTCGAAGAAGACACAATGAATTACTAATCCAAAGAGCTGTCATCAGTTTGCAGAGACGATGAGAAGACGGTATCGTTACTATCTTCGAATCCATATTCCATCATTCTCGTTGGGTTTATCCTGAAAAATTAACATGTAAAATGTCGAAGCCCAAATACGAAAAACAACAATATGCAATAGTTGTTTTGTTATACCGAATGTTACTGTATCGCTCATAATTTTGAAACGTTTCCGTTTGCCAGCGACATCCATAGTCGAAACGGTTTCGATGCGACAGAGCATCCACACTGGAACACGACCTGAATCGGTCTGTCACCATGGGTACGCTGGCCCTGAGATATCAACAAAAACAAATGGAAGGCTAGGCTACTCCTGGCTGGACCAGCAGATTTCGCCGTGGAACAATTTGTCATATTCAAAGCTCTGCCGTGGTACATGACATTTATTCAACGATAAGGCAAGATATGACTGCATCATCACTGAACATCACGATTTGTAGAATGACACGTGACAGGCTGTCAACCAATGAAAACATTACGAATTGACATGAGGTATAATAATATAGATCGTTGCTTCAGTTCAGCTTTCAGCCTGAAGCACGTTGTATCCAAGTGTAGTGGTTCAAAAGCAGGGTAGGAGGGAGACGTGTGTCAATATTTGCAATCGCCCAGTAAGAATGGCGGAAATATGATAAAACGAAAGAAAGAGGGTAATAATCTGACAAATGAAGTAAACAATGCTTCAATGAATAAGGGAACAAACTGTGTCGTTATGATGCAAAGCGAAATTTTTACCGTGCTTCTGTAATAAGTGTAAATATACAAGCGTCTAGTCCGTCATTCATAATTCAGCCGTCGTCCATTAAAGAATATACGCGTCCATAATCCAAAGACCTATTCCATATCCATATAACAGTATTAGCACCGTATTCAAAAAAGACAATCATAGTATACATAAACATAGGCTAGTTTCCTGCAAGAGAGAAGCGGTCAACAGTTTTCAATGATGCCGACAAGACATCATGATGTTCCAAAAATATAAAATCCGTATCGCTGATCAGTATTCTTAATCCATAACGACTTCCGAACATCTGCGACACATTTTTTTTTTGGCCCAGCATGCTACTGATATAAAAGTATAATGAATCGCAATTTCTCTACCCTGAGAAAATGCTAGTTACAGAATGTCGTGGAGTCACACATTGTGGAATTAGTTACTATTCAATATTCCCAATAACCGTACAGTGCTGTCAGATATGTACGCGCGATACCTGTAACAGTAACACCTCCAAAATATACAGGACCTGCATGTGGACTCACATGCGAGCAGTGGTGACTGGACTCACATACGAGCTGTGATGTTTAGAGTGAACTGGTTGAAGACACCTAATGGTGAAAACGCCTGTCCCTTTGTTATATGCCTTCAGTTCACTGTTAAATGTCATCTGTCATCTGTAAAGGACCACGATTATCTATTCTCATCGTAGATGAAAAAGTGCCAAGACAGAGTTTAATAGACCTTAACAGTTCATGCTTTTATCACGTCCTATAATAGGATTTGTGCTTCCTAATGACAATATATGGCATTACGTGCTTGGGGATCCAGTCTGGAAATAATGCATTCCAATCAAATCAACGCTACCATCCATTAGTCAGCCACAACTGATTACAACGTTTCAACGGTATCAATTTCTCGACGGAACGTATCAGCATTGAACTGTCTTATCTGTCTATCTGTTCGATCGAATATATATATGTGTTATCTGGCTCTGTGCTGCCTGGGAGAGCTGGTAGCTGGTAGCATGTGCACAAGCGATTGAGCAAAGAGAATGAGCTTTTACACAATCTGTGGTGGACAGGCTTGATAACTCCCCTGCCAGATCACACAGAGACAGATAACGTGTTTATTACCGATCTCTGGTAAAGGATTCTTTCTTCTCAAAATGAACGAAACTTCTCCTTAACGCTGTACCTACGACGTCGTTGAAATCCGGGACGAATCGTTCGAAATGTTTGCCGCGAGAGGTCATCTAGAATCACGTTTCTACACATTTTCGTTAGTCGTATGTATAGGCTTCATGCAATCTTCAAAGAACACGCCAACACACATTTCGATTCAATTGTGAAGTAAATTTTATCTCTTTGATTGCTTCTCCATATAATTGCAGTGTGAAAGCATTTTCAAGTAACAACCCATATTATTTTGTTGCAAACATAGCCAATTCAAGCAATTGGCTTCTACTTTGCTCCAATTATTTCACCGTTATGTCTCATCACCTTGTTCACACTACACAAACATAATGTTCTGTCTATTGATTTGTCATTTTCTCGTATGTGACCCTTTTTCATACTGTTTTGATGTTTGTAGCGGACACCATATCATTGCAAGAAGATTGAGCTTCCATTCAAAATCTCTGACCAATTATAGAATTCCAAGAATTGAATCTTCGGTCAACATGTCCTGCCTGGTTCTCTTCACTTTGTTTTCAATTTCAGGAGAATATTTTTTCACTTTAACATATGCGGTAGGAGAATGATTTCATATACCGTAGCTTAATAGACGGTCGGTTTAGCTCGGAATGATAAACTATATCGTTCAAGATATTTTTATCATCTTTTTTTCTTCTTTCGCCAAATCGTGGACGCTGAGACTTTGAGATTGATGATCATCTAGCTAAAATAAAAATCGAAAAAGAAAACTAACCCCATTTTTCACGCTTTTCCCACTTATAAACACCAGCACCTGGCAGAGATTTGAACCCACGCAGCCAGACATACGAATCAGCAATTGTAGATGAAACCATCGCACAGAATGTCATATTCCTTATAACATGTGTGTAAAAAACGGAGAATTCAATTATTAATCCTGGTGATCAGTATGGAATCTTGCAGAGAATCATAGTTTGCTAATAAGTTATGTCATGGGTTTTTATTGGAGTCGGTCGTATTTTCGGATGTTATGTTTTTTGGGATCAGCCACATCAAAGTTTCAAAGCGTAGCCGAGATACATCATTCTCTAGATAACGCGGTTTACAGAGAAAATCATATGGCTTGGGAATACCGATCAGTGATACGGATTTGATATATAGAACAACAGGATGTCTTGCCGGCAACATGACAGCTGTTGACCGTTTCTCGCTTGCAGAAAACTAGCCTTTTTTTGTTTATTATGGTTATACGAATTAGTTATTTGGAATATCGACGACGGCTGAATATTGGATGACGGACAAGGCGCTTTTACTCATAGCGTTTCACAAACATTTGCCTTGGAACCAGTCTCTTATAAATGGTAAGGTGCCGTGGGTTATATCCAGATACTGACAAGTTGGAGAGCTGCTATCTTTCGCTTGAGGCCATTATACTTACAGGGAAGGGTCTTAGGACACAGCTAAAAATTCCAGCTCGTTCACAATCAACCCAATTATCTGGATCATCAAATATCAATTCTTTCATTGATCATCGTCATTTGAGGGGGAACGTAACAACGCAAACTTCAAACAAACAGCTCAAGGCGTATTCCTCGAACAAACCACAAACGGTTAAGATTTTATTTTGTGATTAGAGCTATCATTCTTCGCAATACTATTAATGACATCAAATCAAGTTATACTCTCCTGGAACAATGTTATCTCACATCACAGAATCAGCAGGTAATGTTTCATTGTAGGTTGCATGCCTCAAAGACATCTTGTGTTCGTTCCTCACTCGGACATTTCCCCATGCGGACGCGGGTTGAATACGCGGACAAACACAAACAATTTTTATTTCTGTGGAATGAGAATAAAAATTATAATGTTACATGTATATATGTACACCAATCCCTTAAAGGAAACAAACAAATATACCTTATTAAAACATATACAACTTACAGAATGCAATAATTGACTGTCTCTTTTCAATCTCCATTCATTGACTCTGTTTATCTCCGACCATTGAAATATCAAATGTGTTATACATGAATATTGTGCACAATTTGTGCTAGTCATTCACCATATGGACTAAATTGTCGTGAAACATTTTTGAAAAAAATAATGAACAGTACAAATATTATAGGTCATTGTGTTTTTCTTCGAAAACATTGTCAATTAAAGTCGAAGTGTGGGAATGTCCGTCTGGGGAAATGTCCGAGTGGGGAACTGTCCTAGACCCATATATTTCACCTGCATTTCGAGAAGAGCTATTGAACAGAAAGTTTCCTGAATGTAAGTCGTCAGATCTAATGCTCACTAACCAGTCATCTATATAGAATTCCGGTGTAGATAATTGAACAGTTACCGAGAACTGTTTTATATTTTTTTATCATTTAGAAAGTGATCGTATAACAGTATTTTCCCTTTGGGAGGCCCGTTGGCCGAGTGGTTTAGATCGCCGACATATAGTGCTGGCGATTAGGTGCCTGACTCTGGGGTCGCTGGTTCGAATCCCGCACGAGACTCGGCCAAATTTTCAGCACTAGAATTTGTGCTATTCTAAGATAGTGTTATCCCAAAATAACGAAAATACTGAGAACTGTTTTGTTTAAATGGCGGTGGATAAGAAGTTTAAATCAATATCATACGGGGAATTCTTCAGACAAGAACCATGGTGAGCGTGCCTTTTTGTCGTGTGGTGATCAATGACAGTGTTATGTATTATTCAAACTTGTCGTAGCCATCAATATTGGACTCCAGACATAGCACAGCTGTTAACTTGTACAAATCTATTTCAAACAAGTTAAATCGAGATGATGGCCAGAATAGCTTACCCTTTACTGTTACTAGAAAGCGCTGACACGAACACAGACTAGTATCAGGAAAAGCAATTATTTCTATATCAGATCGCCTTGACCACGTGTGCGTTCCCACGTGTATTACACACTTCGATACTTTTGAGACTATACGATACAGTAGAGATATTATTTCCATAGTATTTCATAAAGATTGTTTAAAATCGAATGCTCGGGCCGCTTCTCATACAGATTTCGTGACCTATCAACACAATGCGTTATCGTATTGCATAAATAAAATAACAAATGTATATACTACTCAAAATTATCAGTGGTTAAATACGAAAGAAGGCAAGATCCGGTATATACATACTTGACATCAAATGAAAACATGATAAGCGGATATTAATTGTATTCAAAGCAATGAAGGTCAGTGTGGTAAAATTAATTGCAATCTAGATTTAAGATCTCCAATTGCGTGACGGCCAGGGATCGCCATGAATGAATATATATTTCACAACACTATTCACATGTATAGTACGACACCAACGCGTCGCGACAATACACTATTTCAGATATAGAATAATTGTTCTGTTGTGAAACTGTAGGTCACCTATCACGTTGTGTGTTAACAGTCAGGTGTGAAAATTTTATTTCTCACAATGAAATTCTTGGTATGTGCTTTAGAATAAGTTAACCAGAAGACTATTCTGTGAAGTCATGTGACGCAGTCAGTATGTCGGCACCTCTTCCCACTTCCCTTATATGTGTTGTAATTCAGATTACGTTCTGTCGAAAACATTCGGATAAACATTGCTCCATATTTAGCCTCTTAGAGAAATCTTTAGTTTTTAGTTTGTAAATATAAAGATTTTTAGCTTAACTTCCTGATGATTGGCACATACATTCAGTAAACGTTCCAAAATGCTAACAAAATATTTATAATGATTCCAATTTGGACTAGCCATACATCGTTAAATTCAACGGCTTCTAATGTTTTCACTTGTTTAGCAAGGGTAAATCAGTTCGTGCTACATAGAGTAGCTTATACAAAATACAGGCGATTTTACAACCACACTTCAACAGATGCAACCAATACGAAACCATACGAAGCCATTCACTTCAACAAAGTGTATACTGTAACTTGGTCAAACTTTGGCTTTACCTTTTCCTTTTGTTTGGGAGGATGTATTTCTGCCAATGTGTTGAATGGAATCAAGAATCTCGCATCTACCGGATCAAACTAGTCCTAATTATCAACTCAATGCTGAATCATCGCAAAAACTTCTTTACATAGAAATTGATCATATAACAGTAGTTTCGTTATATTGGGATTACACTAGCGGCTGGCGATTAGGTGCCTTACTCTGGTGGTCGCTGGTTCACCCGTATTCCTTTGCAAACAGGCATAAAATGACCCGAATAATCGGGGTTATCATGCAATCCAAAAATGTTCCGCTTCTTTTTTCTGTTCCGATATTACGACGATTTGGTGAGATATGTAGGAGATGTAAACACTGGCGACTAAAAATCAACCATATGACTCCATAGGAAAGCCTAACACGGCACCCCACATGCAGACTAGAATACGAGGGATTCGAAGACGTAGCCTTGGCATCTCAGCTGCGCTTTTATTGCAGCTGCCTGGGGGAGGGAGGGGGCAACATTCCTCCCTGCCAAACTTTCTGCGCTATCTCCGGAACGACAAAAATGGAGAGCTGAAACTGTGTGACTTTTTAGATTGTCATATTGGGTCATCTTGAGCCTATTTGCATGATCCCCCGAGCAGAGGATCATGGGTAAATTTAAAATGGCGGCCATGTGAGGGTACCAGAAAAATGATGTTTTCGTCATATTTCTTCATAATTTTTGCTTTTCTGTATGAAAAATTGGGTAAAACCTATTTTATTTCATAGCAGATTACTAATTTATCATACAGTTTTTGCGAAGAAAAAAACACAAAAATAAAAAATTGGAAAATTCTGGCCGAAAAATCGTCCAAAAGTGCTCTTTTGAAAATAACGTCACATTGACGTCATCATGGCCCCCATCTTGGATGTGTTTTTTTTACATTTTCTTGTAGAGCTTGACCCAAAGATATAGTGTGGTAAGTTTCAGCCCTTTAGCCCTAGCGATAGCGAAACTATACAGCGGGGGCACTTTCCGCCACACCACACCCCCCCCCCCCGGGCTGCGGTACACCCCAAATCGCACAGGCCAGATAGGATTAAGCGGAATTAGATACGCTAATTAGATAGGATGACAGACCAGCTCAAATAAGTAACTCGTCTGATATTAATGAATAAGCATTGAGGGCGTCTGACGGAGTAACATGGGGTAAACATGGTAAATGCAAGAAACCTATTTACAGCAGGTTCGATTAAATATAGCCGTACCTAGCGTTTCCTCGTGGTAGTAATATTCACTCGTTTGAGTTAATATTCTCATTCGCCTCAGTGTTTGAGGTAAGTCCCTGGACCTTATACCATTCCCATCAGTAGCAATATTAAGACCGTTCTAGTTCATTATTGTAAATTTTCCCCTCTGGATTATGCAAGTCAATCTATATGTGGTACAACATCTACACGTTGCTGCCCGCTCATTACCTGACTCTTGAACTCGCGCCAGGACCCCCGAGTCTAACCAGAGCTAATACTTAATTCTAGCTCACCTAGACTAGAACATAACAGCCAACCTAATATATCCCTTCACAAATTAGTATAATATCTTAACGGTTTGACATTTCTTTCATTAGAGCTGCAATACCATATAAAGGACAATTTTGACATTACTGCTCTTGGTATGTCCGTTTGATTAAAGGTCAACCCAAACGGATTTTTTTTTGGTCTAAAAATCCTTAAAAATCATAGTTCATACTTCACTTTGTATGAAAAAAATATTGAAAAAATTCTAATCTGATCAGAAACACACGTAATATGGGAGCAAAGTGGGCTTTTCCACACTTTCACAGCTGGGTTGATGACGTCACGCAGGGAAGTTGCCTGAGAAAAAACAGCGGATAACATGGAAAGCGAGTGCAGTCAGAGCTCCGGTTCAGATGTCGATTCGAGCGATATCAGCTGCTTAGATGGAAATATTTTTCGCCAAGAAGATGAAATAGACATAGAGGAGGATGATGACGGGCAAATTAACAGTTGTTTGCAGACCAACGGCGGAATTCAGCCCTATCAATTTGAGCCATACGGCTCCGATTCTTACAGTGACAACCACTCTGACAACGTGGAACTCGACGACGACAGGATTCGGAGAGGTCGTTTGTTGAATACAGATTGGTATGCAACCTGACTGGAAACCTTATTATCGTCATCTATAAGACCAAATGTCCATATATTTCAAACTGTATTGAATGTAGAACGATTCTGTGATGTAACGAACGAGCACATCTGTGTTGTTATTGTTGTTACTGACCGAGGCAGCCTTTTCGAAGGGATAAACTCCGGGATTCGGCAGTATGGACAGTAAACTGTTGATAACTCTACTGATATACGTCCGACTTGAATTTTGTTTGTTTTCCCATAATCCCCATGAAATACCAATTTCAGAATTATATAGTTTGATAAAAAAACTTTGGACATTCATGGCGAAAAGTAAGCCGTGGTGAGTGGATCGGCATTCACATTTGCTCAATTTTCGACAAATTACCTCAATTAAATTGAAATCGAATGATATTCCCACAATCTCAAATGTCAAGGGATTATGAAAGTATAATTATCACTTCTGTATCTACAGCCATTCACTCCAATTGGTGTTTTTTATTTATTTACTTATCAAACGTATATATATTTATGAAAGATCATTTTATTATTATTATTAAATAGTATATAATTTAGATAATTTATTTGCGTGAAGTTTGTGCCAACATTTGGCTAAAAACGCATACATAGAATGAATAAAATTGAACATACAAATACAGACATTAAGACACATTGGAACAAATGGTTAAAGGTGTATATATGAAATAGAGACTCATCCAGTCTAACCTGTAGGTGCTCAAGCAACAAATGCCACGCGAGAGCGAGCAGGGCATGTACAGCCGTCCCCCTGCCCGAGGCCTCGCTTGCAGGCTAGGTTCGTTCAGCCGATGTCCGTGATAGATTCTCCTTGTCCGATTTCTTTGCCGTCACATTCTGATTGTTCTTACGTTTGATAGTTGGAATAGCTGTTCTCTTTAGTTTTGGTTTGTACCCGAATTCAACTGCTACGCTGTAGATGTCCTCGAATGATGTCTTTCTGTCAAAATGTGCCGAGCAAATTATACGAGTACTGGCTCGGGCCCTCTTTCCACACTCTCGTGTTGCGTACAAATTTCGTCCAATTTGCAGCGATTTTCTCGTCTTTGGGCCACAAATGAATACTAACACCGTCATCTGTAGTAAAACTGCAACCTCCCACTACACAACGTCGCGGCATATTTAAAAAATGATGCCCCGATACTCCGAAAATCTCCAGAAATCAGCAGCTACATACGACTGTGGTATACGGCTTTAACATAGAGAATACAAGACGGCTTCCCTCCGTGACGTCACAGCTGGAATTGACAGGAGAGCGATTTTCACCTTTCAAACGGCAATATCTCGCCAACCAGACTGCACAAAATTATGAAAAAAATGTCATTATTTTCAGAATCGAAAGGACTATTTTTTTATATTTTTGACCTCAGAGCGTTTGGGTTGACCTTTAAAGGCCCCGAACACATTACAGCGTGCATGTAACAAAGTCCTATGCCTTAAAAGTGAGAGAGGGATTTTAAAGTGTCCATATTTCTCTATTTCAATATTTTATATTTCGAGATAGCAATATTCAAGAAGGACCTGCATGCCGTAATACAGATTTCAGCGGTAGCATTTGCTAGATCATGTACACATTGTGGCGAATTTAATCAACGCCACAGAATATTACTATAGATTACAAGCGTCTAGCCCGTCATTCATAATCCAGCCGTCGTCCATTAGAGAATATCCGCGTCCATAATCCAAAGACCTATTCCATTTTCCACATAACAGTATTAGCACCAAATTCAAAAAGACAATCATAGTATACATAAACATAGGCTTGTTTCCTGCAAGAGAGAAGCGGTCAACAGTTTTCAATGATGCCGGAAGACATCATGATGTTCCAAAAATATCAAATCCGTATCGCTGATCAGTATTCTTAATCCATAATATTCGTTATAGAGTCGTCATCTAAAAAAAGGATGTATCTCAGTCACGCTTTGATTGTGACTGTTCATATGAGTACCATGAGGATCTTGAAGTACATGGGTTCATACGGCCCCTAGCCCCGGGTTAAGCGGAATTGTAACTTCTGGCTAATTCCGCTTAACCCGGGGCTAGGGGTCGTTTGATTATCGAGTGTTTTACATCTCCATCGTGTTCAAATGAAAAGTCACAATCAAAGAGTAACTGAGATACATACTCTGGAAACGACTTGGAAATTCATTGAGATAAAGAATTAAGGTCAGTGCTTGGGATTTTATGTATAGAACATCATCATGCCTTGTCGACATCATTGAAATCTGTTGAACACTTCCCTTTTGTAGGAAACCGTCTTGTTTTTGTTCTATTTTTGTTTCATACACATGATGGAATTGGTGCTGTCATTCGAAATGGGTCTTTCGATTATTGACTCGGGATTTTTTTTGTGAACGACGACTGAGTATTGAATGTCGGATCTGACGCTTGCTATAATTTGTTTAATAAACCGATAGCTCTCAAATACTCTAGAATCAAATCTTCTATCATCCGACTAAAAAGATCTTCCAAACTAGCTGCTCGTTAAAAGGAATCTCTCACAATCTTAAGATCTATACAGTTGATCACAATATGTTAACTGGAACTTTTTTCTGACATGCATCACACTTCGGGACCGTTTTCGTTTGTTTTGTTTTTTTTATTGTTCAGTCGTGAGTGACCGATTCTATAACGCCTGATTATAACCTGATCAAAACGTTTACCTACAATTTTTTAAACTTATGAAAGTTTTGCTAACCTCAGCATTCCATAACGATTGAAACCGCTTTCTGATATGGGCACAGATACAAGGTCTGAAATCGCTATTCCGGGTTCCACGATAATCAGCCTCAACATCCTGAGCGGTTTTAGCATTTGTATCAGCATCAGTACTTTCTGCAGAAGCCAGCATGACTAGATAGTCAACAAAGCACAATATTAAACTGCTGTTCAACTCTACGGTTATATAATTTCAGAATATTCGGGATGAAGGGATGAGTTAAAAATGCATTTTTCTTAATCTCATGAAGGCATGGCAGTGAGTCTGATAACATACTTTTTTTCCGAGACCCAATAAGGCCGTTATGCTGGGCTTTGAATGTTGCCATGTGACTCTGTCAGTGTGTCGGCACCTCTTCCCACTTCCCGTATATATGTTGTTGCGAATTGTTTGCATAATACAATTACTTGAGGGCGAGGTTTGTAACATTCTCTCATTGTCAGACTCTGTAACTTCATAAACGGTCGATGTAACACTATTATTTCACAAGAACACACGATGCAACGGTCTTGATTAGCTGTGGCATGCTAAGAATTAAACGCAACATTAAAACTCGGCTCTGTTTACTAACAGACGATGCTGATTGGCGAGAGCCATGCGCATAAAAGCTACTCGCCGCAATTTCAACCCCAGTGCAATCAGATAGATCTGACAGTAGTAAGTATGAAATCTGATGCCATGAGAATGGATCTGTATAGCTCCTTTGGGATTTCTCTTGTCTCCATACATTCATTCATCAGCAAGATCTAAATTTAACAATTTGAAAGGAAATGAGGAAGTTAGGAAATCGAACACCTTTTTACATATGTTGCTTGATTAAAGTCATTCTAGACATGTTGACAAAAAAGGTTATTTATTCTTTAGAAAGATATGGATTTGTATAATTAACCCTATTTGGCCTGTGCTTTTGAGAACCTGTCCAGGCCTGGTTGCCATTTCGACCCCCCCCCTCCCACGCAATATGTTTCTTACCCCTTGAAGCTATGGAGCTGAATCTTATAACACTACACCAATATAAGTTCAAGATGGCCGCTTTGATGTCACAGTGACGTCATCTTCAAACAGGCATTTTTGGTAGATTCTTCGGTCGAGTTTTATAATCATTGTGTTTTCTTTGTAAAACTTGCATGATAAATTAGTAAATAGTATGATGTAAAATAAAATAGATATTTTACCCAATATTCAAGCAGGAATTCTGAAAAAATGAAGAAAACATCACTTTTCTGGCACACCACATCGCTATCATCTTGAATTTACCCATGATTCTCTACTCGTGGGTATGATAAACTATAAAGTCGCGGAGGGTTAGCTTTCATTTTTTCGTCGTCCCGGAGATTGGGGGGGGGGGGGGGATTTGGTAATGGGGCCATGATGGCCCCCGGGCCTGGTGGGGTTCACAATGCATATTTTTGACTGGTCAAATTGAATTTGCCTACATTTAACTGCCTCCTACGTTGCTATTGTTGCTTTCAGGCTGTTCGGGCACACTATTGACTGAATCAGATGTATTCTTCTAGACAGTTTCGGCAACATAAGTGTGTCTCGTTTCTCATAATTTCGCAAGTATTTGCGCCATTGGAGGGCATAGCTTGGAGAGATATCCGATAGCATTATATTTGATAATTGTAAAATATACTAAAACATAAACATCCTATACATGTATATCTTATACATGTTCAACTAAAATGTCAAAATCTCCTGCCGTGTTTGTGATACATGTATAACTCGTCAAGAGGAAGCTTTAGCGCCATTAGTCCTGATAACAGCATCAAATTCTAACTCTTAATGTTACTAACTCTGGGATCATTATCTGATTATCCCACCCACTTTATATTGGACTTTAATCTTTTCCTACAATTATGGCTATGATATCCGACAGGAATCATCGGAAGTGGATCAGGAACAAGTACCAATGCAGAGGCGTCCAGCTTTGCCTCTGGGTTGCCAGATGTCCAAGGTCATGTTAATTGTCGCAATCTAAAACAATTATAGATCTTTTTATAACGCTATTAAATACGATGATTATGGATTTTTCGATTTAAACCCTCTCATACACACCGGGAGGCCACCATGTATTCATATTAAAGTATGTAAATGTACATTCCCTTTATATTTATTTTTTTGCTGTGAGTGTTAATGCCTTTTTATTTTCCCGGTTTTAAGTCGCTCTTTCTAACCCCATAGCTATGGTGAGAACGTTTTTCTACATTCCGGCCGTTCCGTCATTAAAAACTGTTAACCGCTCCTCTCTTGCAGGAAACTAGCACATGCCTAATATGATGAAGCATAAGTTGGGATTATGATATCATATCATGTTCATGACAAGCAGGTCATTGAGGGGATGTGGTAGACTCGGTTGGAGTGCGTGTCATTTGTCAGCTTTGGTCAGGCGGCTGTGGTTAAAGCCTCTAGTCCGTCATTCATAATCCAGCCGTCGTCCATTAGAGAATATCCGCGTCCATAATCCAAAGACCTATTCCATATTCCATGTAACAGTATTAGCACCAAATTCAAAAAGACAATCAAAAAAACTATCTCTCGCTTGCTAAGGTATTTGGATGATATCGATATTTGTTCTTCATTTGTGTTTGGACTTTTCATCGCTCTGTTGAGTATTTCAATGTCTTCATACTCTGCTGGAAAGATCTCATTGGTCTCATGATTTCATTGATAGTGATCATCTTCATATCTTAATGGAGGGCGGATGGTAACTGAATGTCGGACCTGACGCTTGCATATATTTCTTTGCCTATGCTCACAATCCATTGTCCATACTCACAATCCATTGTCCATACTCACAATCCATTGTCCATATTCACAATCCATTGTCCATACTCACAATCCATTGTCCATACTCACAGTCGATTTACTATCCTTGATAACGTGTTCTACAGCTGAACACTGTCTTAAACCTATATAATTTCCGCTTAATTATGTTTCTTTACCGCAGGTATAGACTGAATCGCGATTTACTCATATTCATCCGGGAATTTAGGGAATGTAGATATATGTGAATTGAGAGTGTTAGGATATAATCCTGGCCGATTTTGGTTTAGCACGCATATGGCTACGAAATGGAGCCCTCCAACATCTGGGCAGCGCAAGAAGAACACGAGCGCTACGAAAACGTCCAGGTTAGATTCAACAAAAGCATTTACACGCAAGCAGACGGTATTGAACTTCGATTGAGCAATGAGACAACACTTTTTATTCCATGCGAATTTTTGTCGAACCGTTCGTGGTCACGGTCTGTAAGCATGCCTATTTGTCTTTTCAGTATGCTGATGCACTTTATTGGCATGAACAGTCCCCAATATCGGATTTATTGGCGAGAAAGCGGTCAACATTCTCACTTTTTATTTGTGTGTACATGCGTTGGCGACCCTCGCGCAGTAATCTCAACAGATAATAGAGGCTTAATTTTTGCGGCTGAGCACGTCCACTATGAGTTATGGTATCATTAGTTCTGAAATAAACCATCAAGAAAGTCTACGCGATACCGCAGTTATTGGGCTGTCATCATGACATCCATAGTGAACAATGTCCTTGCATGTAATAGTCAACTTCTGTCGGAAACCAGTAGGCAGATTAGCTGGAGAATAATGTAGTCTAGTTGTCCTAATTGACGTGTCCGTCGATCAGCTTACACTGAGTCTGACCAAGAACCGTTAATGTCGCTGTCTTTATTCCCTAGATAGTATAGACTGGGGCAGATGATGGATATTTATGTGGAAAAGCTGGAAACGGACAAGAGAGATTATGTGGGAATATCACCAACATTAGGTGAGACACTACTTTTTTTTATGAAATACACCCACACATTGATTCCTTCATCGCAAGCTATACGTTATACATATACGAGAACCATATAGCATATTATTATTATATTATATCTGAGTTATTATAAATATTTAAATAAGACTGAATGTGTGGATAACAATATATATCGTTTTTTCCAAGGGCATTACTTTACGCGGTAATCCACCATATCTCCCTAGAACAAGGATTCTATGTATTTATTATTCTAAATGTCACTCTGAGTACATTTGCATTCACCAGTAGTTGGGTGGTTTCTTCGCAAATAATTTTTTTTCTTGCACTGGCAAGCGTGTTGCCTGCAGATGCGTCGAATGTTGACAAATCTTCAGAACTGTAATCTTTGGCTCGTCAGAGTGATATTTTAGGACGATCGGTACATTACGTCATGGGAGGGTGATATTGCATAAAATTACCAAACTCTCCACAAGGACGATGTGTAATCGTGTATGTTATCGCATGTAATTTAGATCTGGTAACACCTTATGAACCCCATCTTATCATATATGAGTAACTATGGACATGGAGCTCACACTAGACAGGGGATGACCCACCGTCTTATATATCCCTTAACACCAATACAAATTAAACAAAATAACTACTTGTGATTCAGCGATTGAAGACACCACCCCCTCCCCTTCCCCAGCGTGTACGGGTACTAGGGAAAAGGATCCATGAGTACAAAATATTGCCAAACTCAACAACAACCTTAGCCATAAATAATACTACAAATTCTGAGCTTCTCCATGTAAACGCAATTTAATGCACGAGTTTTCGACCCTCTTGTCGATGCCTTTATTAATTATGCCCCCCCTCTAACTAGAGGGGGAGCATATAGCGATCGCTTTCTCCGTCCGTCTGTCCGTCCGAATTTCTTGTCCATGCAATATCTCGGTTAATATTTGATGGACAGGATTGAAACTTGCATGGAATGTGGCCAGTGCATCGTAGATGTGCAGCGTTGAATTTTTTCCGAGTTCCGGTATAATTTTCAAGAGTTATGGCCCTTTTTCTGGAATCTCTGTGAATGGGACTTGTCCGGCCTGGATCTCGGTTAATATTGTATGGACAATTATGAAATTTGCAGGATATGTTGTCAGTGCCCTGTAGTTGTGCAGCGTGAAGTTTCTCCGCGTTTCGCGTATATTTTCAAGAGTTATGGCCCTTTTTCTGCAAATTTTTGTGAATTGGCACTTGTCCGGGCTGGATCTCGGTTAATATTGTATGGACAATTATGAAATTTGCAGGATATGTGGTCAGTGCCCTGTAGTTGTGCAGCGTGAAGTTTCTCCACATTTCGCATATATTTTCAAGAGTTATGGCCCTTTTTTCTTCCAATCTTTGTGAATTGAGACTTGTAGGGCTGGATCTCGGTTAATATTGTATGGACAAGCATGAAATTTGCATGATATGTGGTCAGTGACCCATTGGTGTGCAGCGTGAAGTTTCTCTGCTTTCGGTTATATTTTCAAGAGTTATGGCCCTTTGTTTATCAAACCTAAGTGAATGGGATATATTTATTTGTCCAGGCTGGATCTCAGTCCATAACCGATTTGGACCAGGAAACTGGCTATATTATATGTTATTCTACATTTCAAAGCAGACAACATAGGTCCTGACGTATGAAATTGCCCCAAAAGGAGTGAATTGGGTGCAAAATTCAAAGTTCACTGATCGCTTCATAATTTCACCACAATATACTCCCAAGGAATGTAGGTCTCATAACCAGGTCACATTTTCGGATTTGGCGAAAGCCCTGGCGACCATCTTGCATCGAAACATCGTATTATCACTTGTTGGCTGATACATGGAATATGTATTATGTGAGGCATGGCAAAAAAAGTGACTGAAACAGAATTTTTATAATTATCCAAATTAGGCCTCCACCAACCAATAAACAACAGAACAATGGAGGGGCAGTGTCGGATTAAAGCGGAAGGGGGGGGGGGCATAAAATTGAGCAATCTCTGATTGCTTCCTTCCTGTGTTGAACATAAAATAATTTGAAATGTCGTATATATTGATCTTAAATTCCAATATAATTTGTTATTACTGTCCCTATAAGTGCATAATGTTTCTGTCGAATGAGTAGGAGTCTAAAACAGTGAATCTGAATCTTGTGGAGGAAAGTTCAATGCAATCGTTACTCCAAAGAAAAGTCATCTTCGCATATCCAAGTCGAACACTACACGCGTTGCCTTGGCTGAACATAACCCATTATCTGATCAGAATACGGATTTGGTGATGTCATAGCTCTATGAATATTTTTTGGTCCATAATAGGAGAAGTGCAATATATGACCTCTGTAAAATTCCAATTTGATTGGCTATTCGAAAGAAATTAACATGGGCAGACATGAAGTAAAATCTTCGCTGCATTATGTTGGCAAACTCCTATCTTGATTGGCTATATGACATCACGTGCATTTCCAGGTTTGAACAATTTAATCTATTCACTAGGTCAAGGTAAATGACGGAACTTTAGTGTAGTATATAACTTCAAATGTGAAGATGGAGAAAAGTGGGAAGGCTGTAGTAGGAACAACCAGGGGCTATATATACAGAAATAGATCCTGCCGGATTCCCGGGCTCTAATAGGCACGATTTGCTTATCGTTACATTTCTATTGATCCCGAGCTTCATTTACAGGCAGGGTATTTAAATCAGGCAGTATGGTTTGCCTTCATCAATCAGCATTCTCTTCCATCTGATGCATCTATTACGAAAGAACGAACTTTTGGCAGGCTTGATTTCCTGTGGTGCTTAGTATCCGTCTTTACTAGTAATGGTCGAGCTCCAACAATCATTCCAGCTAAGCCCCGTTAGAATTACATAAGGAAAACTCGTCCTCTGAGGAAGCAATTAAACGGACGACCCAACACTTAATTCGTACATATCTACATGTATGAACAGTATGTACATTATCTTGCGGTAAATTCATCAACTTTAGATTCTCAGATTTTTGATCAAAATTCAAGAATGTAAACTTCGAACAGTTTGACAGTTTGTAACGTTACCGTTGTTACGCGGTTTTATAACCAGCACCCCAGATCTTCACAACAGGTGTGCTCTATTTGCAGCATCCATCGGATAGTCCCCAAAAAATCTAACCCTACTACCTCAACTTGGATTTGAATAGATGTGAGACGGTGCTGGGAATTGCCACGATAAAGGACAGACAAAGATTCCATGCCAACTGCTGATCCCGAGCTACAAACATGTAGCTATGAGGCGGAATGTACGAAAAAGATTCGTTATTGCATCAGGAATGACCTAGGTTGTATTGGTGTCCGCGCACAAGAAACAAACGTGTTATAACCTGGATTGTATTAGCCGATAGATACTATCGGTTATAGTAGCCGATAGATTGACATATACATACAAATAGTACATTAATTTTTATCGTATAGTGTTTCGTGAAAAATATGGTTAGTAAAATATATAGAGGTACTGTCAAGCTATACACCTTATGGCTACTCCGGTGGTGTTGTATGTTTATCTGAACGCACAATGCCAGTTATGTTCTTGACTAACTGAACTATTATTTAAACAGGTAGTTACTAGTTACAGATAAAATACCGACCTCACCGAAATATTCCAAATGGATATCCTTGTGATGTGATGGTTGTTTCCACTTCCTCGGGTTGCACGAAAATTTATAAGCGGTTAACCCAAATATACTCCGAACACCATCAAATCGGTTTTGTCTGAATTTTTTTAAATTTTTGTACGATCGTCGTTAGGTAATTCCTGGCTGGACAGAAACAGAATTTACTTGGCAAAATAGCTGGAGTGAAAAATGTATTACGTTTTACAGTTATGGAAAGTCAGTAGCACAAGTGATTGTGGCAGGAAACGTATGTAATGTGCAACATCGGATTTCGGAATTCCCTATCGGTTCGACCATTCCTTTATGAAAACAATTACTTGTATTGTTTTGTGCGTGGTTCTGGATGTTGGAAATTAACCACATGGTAGTGTGACTAACGTCACAGGACCTACGAAGTAGGGTTTGATATGATTTAAGTGTGTACTCGAGAGATGACTTGGGGACCCTATGTGCTACCGCGAGAGAATTTAAATAGCAGTCTCTAATTGACAGTGGGTACTATTAACTTTCCCAGATGTCACCGCTGGTGAGTCATTAGCGTAGCAACTATTATCGGCCTCAGTTCCTATTACCATGGGCACTTATCAGCCCAGCAGTACAACACGAGGTCACCCATCCAAGTCTTGACCGGGCTCAAATTACAACACATATAAGGGAAGTGGGAAGAGGTGCCGACATACTGACTGCGTCACATGACTTCACAGAATAGTCTTTTGGTTAACCTATTCTAAATCACATACCAAGAATCTGACGATTCATGATATGTGTTGTATCTCAGGTACGCTTTTATTGTACCTGTTCATGTGGCAACTTGGATGATATGACCACACGGCCCCTAACACCGGCATAAGCGGTATTAGATACAAATCTAGAGAGCTAAGATGGAAGTGCTCTGACAACTCGTATACTGGTAATTGGTGAGCTGTTTCGCTGTGACAACTCGTACATTGGAGATTGGTGAGCTGTATCGTCGTCAGATGTAAATGACGGCAATTAACACAAGACTAGTCTGTAAAGGCCCGATGTCGACCCAGCATCAACTTCCCACAAATGCCAACATATATCAAAGACCAAAAGGTCTGTACAGGGGGCGGGCCTCGGGGACGAAACGTCCACCAGCACTAAGCACTTAGCACCAGCACTAAGGTGACTTTCGAGAACCGGTGTGTCTAACGTGATATGCCGTATCAGGGAACCTTCAAAAGTCACAGTGAAACATACAGCCAAGGGTTCCCGATGAGGATGACAGTGCACTCGCTGAGCCATAAATAAATAATAAAAAAATAATTATAAATCAAATTTTCATCAGAATTCGGTCAGCTTAGAACTTGATGGTAACAATGTCCTAATGCACGTATCCTGCCAAAAATCATTTTGCCGACGAAAGGATTCGGATGGACTGACTGACTGACTGACTCACTCAATCATTACAGGACAATTTGCAAATGGTAGCCTACTTCGTAGGAAAAACATACGTAAACACAAAGCTGCTTAAAAACACAGAACCGTTACAATTCCACACTTAGTTACCAAAAAGGAAGAAAAAATTATCACGATCAAGTAAAATAGAATCTTGATCTGATGACACGAGGTAGGGACGATAATCTGATCCAAGACAAACTGGGTTGAAAAGACCGAGAAAATCTGTGAAAAAAACCCCAGAACCATAAATCCCTCGGATCTGATGGCTTTCGGCTTGAATTTTGCAGCTGTTTCTGTGGCAAGATTGGGTGTTATGTTCTACGCTCTTGAAAATACCTTTTCACTGGGAACACTTTCTCTTTTTCAACAACAAAATTACATTGGATGTCAATTTGTTTATTAAATATAGATTACAAAAATATACAAAGGCCACCTACGAAACTTATCCTTTACCAGGTAGGGCACAATATATGGAACATGGATAACATGAGTATATGGGAAATGCTAAAATGAATCAAAAATCATCGCTGCATGGTACATCTTAAATGCATGCGCACACAGTATAGATGGTTTAAGTTGTAACTGAGGACCCGGGATCTGGATCAACAGGGATTCAGGTGATCTTCTGTATCTCAGTCACGCTTTTATTGTAGTTGTTCATGTGAACAACTTGACTAGAATCACCAAAAGGCCCCTGGTTCTGGCTTAAGCGGGATTAAAATACAAATGTTTAAGAGCAAGATTCGAGTATGTTAGCGTCTTACAGATCTATAATGCCGGTTACAGAACATTGCCTGTTTTGTGGGGAGCACTGGGATCGTGCTGGTTAAAGCGCTTGCCTTGTATGATCAGGTGGATGTGGGTTTGAGTACCTATCAGAGTCAATCTTTGATTTCTTACTCGTCCAATTTTTCAAGTTGGCCAATAATACCAACAGAACATAAGGTAAAAGGCCAGATGCTCCAGGTCAACGGTCTCGAGGAGTCTGAATCGTATCGTTTGATCTCCTTATCTCACTTTTGCAGGATAAGCCAACTAACGGTCTTTAAAATAACATATTCGAACTAGTTACGGCCTTTCATTTCCTGACGTATTAGATTGCAAACACTCCCTTGTGGGGTGACAAAACAATCCTCATGAAAACAAATGCATTGGTAATTTTCTCTTTCTTAATAAATTATGAGAGAGCTCCGATGGGAATTAAACATTTAAAGCGTTGCCAAAGTGTTCTGCCTGGCGCGAACTCGTTCCCGTCGTTCACAACTGTAATCTATTGGGGGGTTTTTTTCTTTTAATATTTCAGCAATGTATCATATCCATCAATTTCGAAATGTTCCGTGACCTTTGCAGAAGAGAGATTGGATTTTTCAAAACGTTGTTCTGGTTCTTGAGATAATGATGAGGTGAATGCATGTTTAGATACTATCACAAAACACGTGAGTAGAGCGCTGATTGACAAACAGAGCGAACGTGTAAGGCAACATACAGTGTAGGTGGTAAACTAGAAAAGACAATCATAGTATACATAAACATAGGCTTGTTTCCTGCAAGAGAGAAGCGGTCAACAGTTTTCAGTGATGCCGGCAAGACATCATGATGTTCCAAAAATATCAAATCCGTATCGCTGATCAGTATTTTTAATTCATAATATTCGTTGTAAAGTCGCCATCTAAAGAATGATGTATCTCAGTCACGCTTTGATTGTGCCTGTTCATATGAGTACCATGAGGATCTTGAAGTACATGGGTTCATATGGCCCCTAGCCCCGGGTCAAGCGGAATTAGACACAAGTTACGAAACGTAACGCCATAGATTTTGCACGCTACGCTCGTATTTTGCTATCAGCATGCGATATGTATCGCCAAATTTGAGAAACTTAGAGTGGCGGCGCTTGGCGGTGTAGCCCTGTTTTGTAAGTTTCTGCAACAATGTTTTGTGACGTTGATTAAAATCGTCACATTTACCACAGGATCTAGCAAATGCTACCAGGCGTGATATGTATACGCCATATGCAGGTCCCACTGTAATATTACTGTCCAGAAAGGGATAGTTTACGATGTCGAAATTGTAATCATCTCTTTTGTCATACAGTCGACGAGAGAGAAGGCCCGCTTCATTTTTATAGAGATATAGGTCTAAATATGATGTGCCTGTAGGGTTATCTGTAGTTTCTTCAAATCCAGTGAAGGTGGATATATATCCTTCACTGCGTCATTTATATAGCGATTATCCACAGCGAGAAGATCGTCTATATAGCGTTTGGTGAATCAACTTGTGTTTTTATCATTTTTATTTCTTACACAATTTGAATTGGTGCTAACTGTCATACGAAATAGGTCTTTCGAGTATTGACACGGAAATTCTTTTGTGGGCGACGGCTGATTATTGAATGTCGGATCTGAAGCTATTGTACGCAATGACGTCATGATGAACAAGTGTCATTTTCCGACATCATGGTTTTCTATATCTCAGCCACGCTTTTACTGTAGATGTTTATGTGGATACCATGAGTGACGTGACCACACGACCCTAGCACTGGATTAAGGGGTATTATATACACGAATTGTGACATGGTATGTAAATCTCTCAGTTGGTACTTGACGCGTTTTATGAGGGTCAGATGTAAGAAACGATTCAAGTTAATTAAAAACGCAGATGTTCGTGAGTGATGAATCGGACCTGTAATGGACAACCATCGAGATGGAACTGAAATTGGAAGTATTCGGAAGTTGTTACAATGACAGTTTCAAAGTCACAATGTAGCGAGTGCAAGAAAGACGACCATCAGTTCATACATTTAATTGGTAGCCATTGTTGCTAGATAAACGAAATAGCTTTTCTATTAAACTACATTGTACCAGCACCAAATTCCAAAAGGGTATGAAATACAAATTTACGTCACCACAAGCTATTTTTCTTGCAATACAAGCTTCAATTCATCCGTTTCATTTAGATTGAGTACGTGCTATATTTTGAACATAAAACCGAGAAATGAAAAATCCAAATATGGTATGCATATAGTCATTAATCTTGATTGAATAGGGCCTGGAGACTACTTGAAACAAAATATTGCTAGAAGATCGGAGAACTTGAGAAGGCAACGAGAGAAACATTGGAAACGCACTGAAAGTGTCAAATAAACGATATGTAGACAAAATAGACGCTTTATACCAGAAATAAGCCATCGCATTATTCACTATTCTACTTATGCGGTATTGACATTAAACAAGAAAAAGCAGCAATAAATAATATTGAACATTACGGAATATTGTGTGAATAATATGGATAGTATGGATTTGAAAAATACTGCTGCTAGGATATCTATCTCGTATGCAGTTTAGACTTGCTTCGGTTAATCTCTTTCTAACATTCCATTATTAATTATTCGTTCATTTATTTACCCATATATGTACTTTTATCAACTGTTTTCTCAACAGCTAAAGTTTCAGTTTCACGAAGCAACAATAACACTCAATTTGATCAATAAATCAATAATGATAATAATTTATGATCATATTTTTCCAAGAAATTTGTGTTATAAATTTTCAATAAAAAAATTAGGTATATAACGATAACATGTTCCATCAATATGGATCTCATTGACGCGCTACCGGCGAAAGTTTCTTTGCGCGCTACCGGCTAAAGCCGTGAGGATACTTCATAATCTCCACATAAACATCTGCTATAAAAGAGGGGCAAAGATACTAAAGGCTACGTCCGATAATCCTGAATCCTGGGGTCTGAATGTGAAGTGCCGAGGGCAGCCTTGCTGTAAAGTCATATCATTGCTCTTCAGTCGCCAGACGTCAATTTTTCCCACCTCTTGCATATCACTTCAGTTTAGTGTAGATTTCTGAGTAGAACATTTTTATTTCGGCCAATGCTTCAACATGGAGAAATAATTTTATTCAAGGATGACGGGAATATTTCAGACTCATAGTTCCCAAAATTTTCATTAATGTTAGTATAATTAAACGCAACATTTAGAGGTAGTGGAAAAATTGCAGACGCAAGAACTCATATGGCCCCACATATAAATATACTGACTGCATATCTGAACACATTACAAGAACCAAAATTGGTCCCAGTGATGATTTGTATCTCAGCCCCGCTTTTATTGCAACTGTCCATGTCGACATCTTATAGAATGGCATGACCGCACGGTCACTAACACCGGCTTTAGCGGTACGAGATACAAATATCCAAGAGCAATCATCTAATAGTTCTATCAAGTCATCTGATAGAAAGTGATGATTTTGATTGATTGAAATTGTAGTTTAAGGGCCGCTTCCCATTCGGATTTCGCGGCCCATCAACTCAATGTTTTATTTGGATTTCGCGGTACATTTCTTTGTTTTCTTTTAATATCTTTTCCAGCGCTAAATATATAAATAAATAAATAAATAAATAAATAAATAAATGAATAAATAATAAATAACAATGATAGATTAGCAGGAGATGTAAATAGAAGTAAATAAGAGTCGCTATGTACAAGTTCGTAAGTCTCTTTCGGGTTTTTTGGGTTAAGCTATACTAGTAAATATGAGTTCACTGTTGGTCTAATCGCGTGGATGATTCCTTTGTCTTGGTACCCCTTTGTACGCACAAAGCCGTCCAGAAAAAACTGGGAGAACCATGGGCGTCTTCAGGATTTTTCGAATCGACTTCCCTAACGACGCCCTTGGGAACTGGGTGGGTTCTTCCAGAAATCTGTGCCTGTAACAATTGCTTGGAGTGTGTATTGGGGCACAGGACGGCAGGTCTACGTCCTATATTGTGTGAAAGTCAAAGGATGATATGTGTTGAGGCGTCATTTCGGTGTCATATATGGGGTAGCATGTCTGTGTGGTTTAGGATTTGGTATTCTGGTTGCTCAGTTCGGTGGAGTAGCCTGTCTAGCGTGGTACAGGGTCGAGTATTCTGGACGTTCTTGTTGTCCGACGATGATGATCTTCATGCATGTTTATCTCCATTTGGTGCTGTTTCATAATATTTGTCGTCATCGGTGTTCTGTTTCATGGCTGGTCTTACTCGTCTGTGGTCTTCAGTGTGCTGTGCCTGTATTACAAAGAATAGAAGAGTTTGTAGTTTCTTGTTTTCTGGTGTTATTTTTTGCCATCGACTGGCACTATCGTGATCTAAGTCACACATGATCAATATCAATAAATAATTAGGTACTAAATATTATAAATAAAAATATTATTATAGTTAAAGCCGATTGTGAATGTTTCATATAACCTCCAGTCTTCTGCCCCTGCATGAAGACCGGACGGTTAACATTCGTTAACGAGGGTTGGAAATAAGGGAACACAATTTGGTCGGAGCTCGTTATTAGGAGCTTTTAATTTGATCAGTGAATTTGTCTATGTTATTGCTATGGCATTTTGATTGGTTAGTGTCCAAATTTGATCAGTCATTTCTGATCACTGACCCTTATTTCCGCCCCTGTAAAATAGTTTTGACTCTAAGCGTGCTACATTTATTCAAATTTGGTCCTAGGTTTATTGGTGTCTTGGTGTAACCATATGGTATTAAATGGTAGAGTGATAGTCAGTAGATTTGATGTAAGCTAGTAAGGTGGAGTATACTTTGTTTATAAGAGGTGGTTTAGGATTTAATATAGAAGCCAACGACAGAGGGACATTTAAGTTTTTGAGTTCGTTTTCCAGTGTTCGGCGATAGAGGTCATGTTTTGGGCATTTGAGTATAAAATGTTCTATCGTTTCTTCTTCGTTGTTGCATGAAGTGCATAGTGGTGATGTGTTTTTTATTAGCTTAGATAAGTGAGATTTTAGTCCTGTTTTGCCTAGTCTTAATCTTGTGATGATGCGGTCGTCACGTTTACTGTTTAGCTGGAATCCAAAACTCCTTCTTTTCCCCTTATCTAGAATACTATGTAGCCATCTACCTCGGTTTTCTTCGTTCCATTCCTTCTCCAATTTACTATCTATTCTGGTTTTAATGATAGAATTCAGTTCTTTGGTTCCTAGTCCTATATGCACGTCAGGTGCAGTTTTGGTGAGGCTGTCTTTGGCTGTCCTATCAGCGGCTTCATTTCCCCTAACGTCCACGTGGGCGGGAATCCAAGCTAAAATGGCGTCAATGTCATTGTCTCGTATTTGTGTGCATAAAATTTTTATTTCGTGTATGAGGTCAGGTCTGCTGTCAGATTTGGAGTTCTTTATAGATACCAGTCCGCTTAAGGAATCGCTAAGAATAACGGTGGAAACAGGTCGGTTCTGAAGAACCCATTCGAGAGCCTTGATTATGGCGACTAATTCAGTGGTGTATACAGACATAGTGTCTGGTAGTTTGAAACCTTCGTGAATGTCAAGTTCTGGTATAACGAATGCAGAACCTGTATTGTGACTTGTGTTTTTGGAGCCGTGTGTATATATTTTCAAGCGATTTTTCCAATGTGTGTCAATATATTCGAGGGCAGTGACTCTTATATGCTCTGGGTTGTCCTGTTTGGTGATGTAGCTATGTATATTCGTGTCCACGTGTGGTGTGATTAGTTGCCATGGTGGTCTATTGACCTTGTCAGTGTCAGAGATACAAGAGATAGGGATGTCGTGTTCTTGGAATAGTCGTTCTATCGTGTAACCGAATGGTGCGGAGTCTTTTTCCCATTTCCTTTTAGGAATTCGTATTCGGTTTTTGGGCCAAAAATGTTGTGGCATGGGTGGTTTTCGCCCTTGGCTATTGTTTTCCCTGCATATTTCATTGACAGCTCTTCTCGTCTTAAGTGTAAGGGTTTTTCATTAGTTTCTATTTGTAGACTACATAATGCAGTTCCTTTGAACGCCCCGGTGGCTATTTTTAGGGCCGAATACTGAATGCTGTCTATTCTTTTCAAATGGGTCTTGCATGCTGATTGATACGCGATTGAACCATAGTCTATTTTGGATCTGATGAGTGTTTGATATAATTTGATTAAGCTATGTTTATTGGCCCCCCAGTTGGTACCCGATACGCACCTCATAAGGTTCAGGTCCTTGTTACACCGAATAATTAATTGGTCGATGTGATCTTTCCAAGTGAGTTTTCGGTCGAAGATCATACCTAGGTATTTGACACTATTCTTAAACTCGATTTTCTGGCCTCCTAGTGATAGCGTGATGTCTGTGGTTTGTTTATTTGAGAATAGCACACCGGTAGTTTTGACAGCTGAAAATTTGAATCCCCATTTATCGGCCCAGTCGCTGACTGTATTTAGTACCTTTTGCATTATACTTGTTAATTTTTTTATCGATCCGCAGATTTCCACATGGCAGCATCATCAGCAAAAAGTGATTGTTCAATTTCAGGATGTTTTGTGTCAATTTCGTTGGCCAGGCCATTAATCAGGATGTTAAAAAGGGTGGGGCTTATGACGCTGCCCTGTGGGGTGCCGTTATCTAGCTGGTTGTCCATGGACATGGTGTTACCAATACGAACTTTGAAGTTTCGGTCATGAAGACAATTTTTTATCCAGTGTTGTATCCTGCCCTTAATTCCTAGGTTGTTTAATTGGGTGATAATCCCGTCCTGCCATACAAGGTCAAACGCCTTTTCTATATCCAAGAAAATGCCTAATGTATATTGGTGTTTGGCATTACCCTTTTTGATTGAGTGTTGGAGTCTGGCTATGTGGTCTAAAGTACTTCTTTTTTTCCGAAAACCGCTTTGTGTTTTGTTTAACAAGTTGTTGCTTTCCAGGTGATATTCAAGTCTGTTTTTGACCATGGTTTCCATAATTTTGCATAAATTTGACGTGAGTGAGATCGGCCTATATGACTTACTATCTGATGGGTCTTTACCAGGTTTTGGTATTGGGATAACAATAGATGATTTCCATTTGTTCGGGAGTTGTTTGGTCTTCCAACTCACATTAACTAGTTTTAGGAGTAGTTTCTGAGTGGTGTTTGGTAGGTGCTTTAGGATTGTATACCCTAGTTTGTCTTCGCCGGGTGAACTTTCTTTTTTAGAGTGTAAAGCTTTTCTGTATTCATTGATATTAAAGTCTCCGTTAAGGTAGTTTTCTATATAATCATTTGTGTCATTTTCCAGGATAGTTTCTTGTTTGATTTTTCTGAATTCTGGTTTCAGGTTGCTATCGCTACTGTTTGATGCGAATGATTCAGCAAGATATTCTGCCTTTTCGAGATTAGTTCTCTTTGTTTTGTTTAGTACGGGTATTGTGTTAGTTGCTTTCCCTTGAATGCTTTTTATTTTATTCCATACTTTCTTTGAGTTAGTTTTCGTATCTATAGTGTTGCAGAAATCTTCCCAGCATCTTGATTTGGCTTCTTTGACGCTTTTTTCTGCTATTCTTTTCAGTTCCTTATATATTTCATGATCACTCTGGAGCCGGCTTTTTTTGAATTTTCTGAGTGCTTTTTTCTTTGCAGCGATGTTCTTTCCACACTCTCGGTCCCACCAAGGCACTGGATTTTTGTTGGGTCGCTTTTTCGTAACTGGAATATGTTTTTGTGCTATGTTTAGAAGTTTGCTGGTTATATTTTCATTGAAAGTCTCTATATCATTACTAACTATATCGTCATGTATTAGACTTTGGCAATCGTTTTGGAAGCTTTTCCAGTCTGCCTTGGAGTATTGGAAACGTGGGAGAGGGTCTGTCTGTTCAAAATCTGGGTTCATGCTAAATTTAGTCAGGATTGGAAAGTGGTCGCTGTCTAGTGTATCTGGTAGGACTGCCCATTCTGATTTTACTGCTAGTTCGGGAGAGACTATTGTTAGGTCAATTGCAGTGAGTTTACCGGTTCGCATATCTATTCTAGTCCCTTCTCCCGAGTTCAGGAATACGAGGTTATTATCATCTAACCATTTTTCTACTGATTTACCCCTATCATCTGACGTGGTGCAGGTTTCGTCCCAGATTGGATTATGGCTATTATAATCGCCGCAGATTATAATTGGCGAGTCATATTTTTGGGTGATTTTGTTAAGTTCTTTTTGTGATATTGTTTTTAGAGTGCCAGGGGAGTACAGGTTCACTATATTTATAGGTTTATTATTTTGGAACACCCGTATAGCTTGCCATTCGAGGTCTTCATTTACTGGGCTCTTGTCCAATTCCAGCTGTATGAGTTCTTCCTTAACTAGTGTGAGGTTGCCTCCCTTTGGGCCGTTTAGTCTGTCTTGTCTATATGGCGTATATCCTTTTATTGCAAATTTATTTTTTTCTGGCTTAAGAAATGTTTCTTGTATACATATGATGTCAGGGCTTATTTCATTTACTAAGATTTTGAGATTGTCTCCGTGTTTTGCAATGCTATTTGCATTCCATTGTAGTATGGTGAGTTTATTGAAAATTGGGTTGTGTATTACGCGGTGGGTCTAATGTATTGTCCCAGGTGTTCTCATATAGAGGTGTTGAGGGCGTTATTGTTTTTCTTGGGAGTTGATGTTTTTCTTTTGTATTTCGGATTGAATCCCCATGCTATTATTTCTTTGGGGTTAAATTCCCAATTCAAGAAGTCTTGAGCAATGCGGGCTATTATGTCAGCTTTATTCGTCTTGGGGTTGGCATTGTGGACTGAGTTAATAACAATGTTAATAAAGCCTAGGAATTCGATTTTACTCATACTAATTGTTTCGGGCTGGTCCGCGGTTTCTGACTCCATTGATTGTTCTGTCACTGGTGCCTCGCTCACAGGTTTTCGCAGGTCTATTGTTTCTCTGAGTTTTTGATTCACATTAGTTTCTCTGATTTTCCTATTCATTCTGGTTTCTTTTATAGCTTCTGCGTAAGAAATTCCTTTGTCTGCCTTAGTGAATTCAACTCTTTTTGCCTCTTTGTAAGCTATACAACCCTTGTAGGCCGCTGAATGGTTGCCTTTGCAGTTTACACATGTTACTTTTCTTTCTGTACATTCTTCGTATTTATGATTTCCAGAGCATTTCGCACATACAACTTGAGATTTACAAAATCTAGCTATATGACCACCATATTTCTGATAGTTATGGCATCGTTTTGGTGTGTCAAAAAAAGGTTTAACTATAATGTTACGAAGCCATAGCCGGACAGTTTCCGGTAATTTTGATCCTTTGAATACTAGCATAATGCTTGTCGTTTCCTGTTTGTTCTTTTGCATTCTTTTGGCATATACGACGTTTTGTTTTGAGAGAGTGGGGAGAATGTCTTCTAGTTTGATACTGTGGTCAATTCCATAAATTACTCCTTTGCATTGCTCTCTACGCTGTATGAATTGTTTTACCGAGACAGGTTTATCTGCTAGCAGGTCTAAATGTAGTAATTTCTCGTACTGAGTTTGTGATTTGCAGTGGACTTTCAGATCACCACCCGGTAGTTCAAAGATTTGATGTACGTCGCCAGCACATTTTCTTAGATCGTTTGCTACCTTGGCCTTTGGGAGTTTACATGCTCTCATTTGGGTTAAACTATGGATGATGGCGATAAAATTTGCTAGACTACTAGGCCTTTCGGGTAGGGATCGTGGTTTTTTGGTGGGAGGGGATTTTTCAGTGTTGATTTCTGAGTGCTTTCTTTTAGGTGTTTTTACGGTGGATTGGGAGGCTTCCATTGTTTGATTTGTTTTTGTTTAGATCAGGACTAGTTGTTATTTGGTAAGGAGTGACTTTAGTGATAGGAAAAATTAGTATAGGTGCAAGAATTCAATTCAAACTTAGCTCTGGCTGGCTGGTTTCTTCCGCTGGTGGTTGTTGTTGTAGTATAGGTAATCCTGTAAAGCCCGGGGAACAAAGACCGCAGAGGAACACAAAGGCTGGGAAAGCTGGGCTGGTTTGGTAGAACACAAAAAACACGTCCGTTCACTTTGAGCGCTGAACTGAAAGTGATGAACTGTGTGACTGTTAGATAAAAGAAACGGCCCAAACGGAGACAATATGAGTAGAATACAAATTCTTATTCAGAACACCTGTCTGTTAGGCCCGACGCCGACAAAGCGCTTCATTCTCTACCCAGTTAACCACAGTCACCAACTACAATCACAATGATTTGTACAGAGGGCAAGCCTCGGGGTTGAGCCGTCCACCAGCAGAATCCCACCATACACAGGTAACAATCAAATTATGACCATTATGGACTACTGGCTAAAATACATGCTTGAGTTGTCGTCGAGCCAGTGTTAATCCGCTTACGTGGCACCCTGGTGAGCTACAGCTTAGTCTCTCCTTAGCCTCCCTCAATAGCTTAGCCTCTCTCAATAGCTGAATGCCCGTCCAATACACACATGTGGCTGGCTATTCAGTTTGATTTCTCACTGCAGGGAAATTAATATGAGTTTACATTGCCTCATGTTAGATTTGTTTTTATCTTGAAAATAAAGTTTTGTACCTTTGGAAGCATAGTACCAGCGCTGTATCGGTGCCGCACGCAATTTAATACATGGCTTGCCAATAGTTACAATCGGGCTTCACTTCCAGTGTTGCGCGCGCAAACTTGCTTGCAGAAAGTTCTTGGTATGAAGGGAGACAACTCGATTAATATGCAAATTAATAGGCAATGGCCAAAGACGGCTCGCATTTATAGTCGTGATTTAGCTTATGTATCGGAGGAAATTTATGGATGCGATACATTAGACACAGAACATGCATTGCATTAAAAAATATTCTTATGACATATGATCAGTGAATTGACATTCTAGCAATCTTTAAACCTAGTCCTATAGGGCGGTGGGCACGGCCTTTTTTCCCGCGAAAATATGACGGGGGATACGCCGGAGATGGTAACCAACACTTGATAACTCTGCCTGTATCTCTTCGATATTTGATTCTGTTTAGTTATTTTTAAACTTGTACAGATACCCGTTGCAAAAATATATCTTTTGCTACACATTTCTTTCGCCTCACGATGAGAAGTTTACCATAAAAGATGCATGGTGTCGCTTCGACGGGAATTTTTCGCGATACACCGACACAAAACGTTTTAATAACTTTCATTGAAAATGCATCCAAAAAATACAAATCTAAATAAATAGTTTTCATTTCGGGTATTATAGGATCATGAAAATATAAACGGTTTTGTGTATTCTTCGTTCTTCTTGTATAGTTTACAAAAAAAATTGACTTGTATTCGCCGCGAATTTTCCGCGATATACCGACACCAGGTTTCAATACCAGTAACTTGCTATGAAAACGCATCCACAAAATAAAAATCTAACTGCTTATTTTTCATCTCGAGTATTATATGATCGTTAAAATATAAATATTTTTGCTGTATCTTTAGCTGTTTTCTTGTAATATTTATCGAAAAAGATGGTGTCAATTCGCCAAGAATTTTCCGCGATACCGACACTTGGTATTGATAACTTTACTTGAAGAGGCTTCCGTGAAATAAAAATCTATATGCATAAATTTCTTGTCTAGTATTTATTATAGGATCATATAGCCGCACACGAAATTTCACAAAAACCTTGGACGGGAATTACCGGTAGTTCAATGAGACACGTTGTATTGTCAATTAAAGGGTTCAAACAGGGTTGTGTGGATATACGGATTATAGGTTTAGGTCTGGGCCGTAATTAAAGAGCATTAAAACAACTCTACCAGTATATTGTTTGTAAATGTGACTGTCGAATCCAGTCACGTAATTTCCGCTTCAACACGGCTTATATGTATATTCTGATAGCCGTGGCAGGAAATTCAGACCACCTTTTCAATTTTTAGTTATTCTATTGTCAAAAAGAAATAATCTATTGGTTACTGCCATTGAAAAGTTAATGTAATTAAAGGAATATATTAACAATTTCAGTTAAGGTAAATAGCAGTAATCGAGATCGTAATATGCACGAACTGATAGCATTCTCTTCTGAGAAAAAAGACAAATTTAGCAAATATTCCAGTGCTGCTAACTGCATGACACAAGTTAACGGAATAAGTACAAACTTCGCGAAGGATATATATGGATGGATGGATATTTATGCGGATTGAATGGGGTTATATAAGCGCATCTTCATTTTATCCAGCCAATTTCTACGTTCCCACTTCGAACCTGCCTTGATTTATCTGACCCCCTCAGCGTTCAAAATCCGATGTGTAAATTTCACTAGCTAACGACAGAAGAACCAATCAGAACGTACACATCGATTGCGAGTGAAGTCACATCATCCTCTATTTCCGGCGTCCTTCCTCCTAATATGGTGCCCACTAATTAGGTCAGCCAATCAATAACGCTCTTGTGCGACCCATTTCGAATTTCAAATGTTTTCGAGGTCAGTGACGTCTCGTGTCTATTTATAAGTTATTTGAACATTGAAGGGGTCCAGATATATCAAGGGAAGTTCGAAGTGGGAACGTAGAAAATGGCTGGATAAAATGAAGATGTATAAGCGGAACCCCGAGTTTCATTGTGGCCAGCGGTATCTGCGGGCAGGCCCCCTACGTCGCTGTTGGCAGGTCGAAACCCGAATCCAAATCATTTCGGTAAATCAATCAATCCACCCGAAAGAGTCCTACTCCTTGTGTCATTCAAACGTCCATAACAAACATATATTACGAGATGCCAGATATTTTCATTGCACAAATATCCAGCAAAGGGCAGAATAAGTTCGTAACACTGAAATTGTAACAAGTAACGGAACACGGTTAGAACGTTGGCTGTAGATCATTTATTTCTCACAACTTTGACTAAGACCGGAGGACCGATAGGCGATACTCGATAATGCAAGCGATTCGTATACTCGGTAATTTTATTGTTCTTTCATACCAAAGGAATAACATATTATTGCATTTATACGATTATTCAGTACATTGGAGAAGATGTGAATCGTTAACTATAATTCAATGAGTTTCAGGTTTGTTCGATTACTTGGACTTGCCAACGCCTTGTTTTTGACATAATCTTCGTAGCGCGAACTTATTCGGCAAGCATTTCCGCCATGAGTTTTCCATCAAAAGCGAACGGCAAATGTCCTGCAAATAGGACAAGATGTAAACAAAATAGCCCCTTTCATAGATGAAGGAAGAAGACATCGGTAAGACTCACACGGCGAAAGATAGCCCGTCTGAAATTGTAGTTTACGGGCCGCTTTCCATACGGATTTCACGGCTCACTGTGCTTTATTTGAACCGTTTTATTCTTATTGGTATTACATTTCTGTGTTGATATCTTTACAAGTACTACATTTTAAAACAATAACAAATACAGAATAAAAAAAATCAAAACATGTAAATAATGTCTGTAATACATGTTTCTCGAATCAGTTCAGTCATTTCCTTGTTTTTCGGTTCATAGATTGTTCAGTAATGTATATGCGCGTTCGCGTGGTTGATTACTTTGTCTTGTACTCATCTGCTCACAAAGCCGTCCAGAAAAAACTGGTAGACATTTGACGGGTCTCTTCAGAAATCTGTCCCTGAAACAGTGCTAGCTGTGTATCAGAGTACAGGATAGCCGATCACTGCAAGAAGATTTAATAGTTTCGGGTTTGACTGGCAATACACAGCCGCGAGACGGCACGCGGGGCCGCACTGCGGGACCTCTCACTTGGGCTAAACGGTCTATTCATTGGAAAATTTCAAAGGCTTGCCGAAACCCGAATCTTTTGTTCATAGATTCGGATCTCGAGAGACATAATTTTAGCGGCAGTGCCCCGACATGATCCTTCCATGTTGAAACATAGGCCGAAACCAAACGTTCTGCACAGAAATATACACAAGAAGCTATACAGCCGTCAGTGTCAGTAGACGAATTGAATTGATTTTTCCAAATTTTATCGGGAAAACCCATTCTCAAGTGCGAACGATATAAAGAACTCTTTTAATCCCGAACGCGATGTATAGCAGAATAACCTATATGACAATAAAATAGACTGAAACCTTGTATATACACAATATCCTTCGCTCGATCCTCTTACATAATATCTCCTTAATATCTTTTTTATTATCTATTGGAAAGCATAGCGTTTGTAACGATATCCAATGAACAAGGACATGTATAACAGAAACAAAAAAGAACCTATTTGAAGAGACATATTGTCCTTTCACAGTTACTGCTGAGAACATCACTACCATTTTTTGTAGATTAAGGGCGGCTTCCCATAATGATTTTGACATCGCCTTATGAGCCTGGTGTTCCGTGCATGTTCAACCACGGCTCTCGGTTGATCAAAGTAAAAGTGACGACTAATTATATGAAAAAATAGTCCACTTTGAGGTTCCTCGGTCTTTAAGGTGTTTTAGATACTCGAACAATTTGAATCACATCATCTATTTATAGAAGTCTCCTTCTGCAATTACAGCCAGATACAATGAAATCCACCCAAATTATCTTGCAAACGCTAACTCGCGTCAAAGTCAAGACATGATCGAGTGGCTGCCCGTCGCATAAGACAGCGTCTTCTGACTCGATAGACTGAAACCTGTCGCACCAAAAATCTATCTACAAAGAGAAATAAGAACGAGGGCACCAAGATCACGATGCGAGATTTGCCAAGAAAACTTTCTCCGGAATTCATTTCAAACGGAACATGCATGGGTTAACTATAGAATTCCGTGTTGGGGGGATATATATTTTACCTGATGATTTTATCCACTCGTCTAGTTGAGTTGACAGGCATACTTGGCATTTGAATTATTGTAAGTACACTGGCATCTTTCCCCACCGCCCTTGTTTTTTTTGCGTTTAAATATCGGGTTTGATGGACTTCTCAACGAGTGAATTCTTAATAAATTATCAAAGGACAGTGAATTCGCATCTGCCTTTCGCGCTAATATCAATGGTCGGGGCTATTGAAACATATCGATTAATCACGCTGATAAATGAAGTGATCTGTACTGTACTGAACTAATCCAGCACCATCTTTCTTAGTTAGGCGTGCTTGTGATTACTGACGGTTCTGTGCCTGTTACTAGCAAACAGGCACAATGCCATGACCACACCAAATGCATACTGGATACTAGGTAATATCTCGCTCTAACGCGAGCACGCGAACGTGCGAGGAAAAGGAAACCAGAATCGCTGTGTAAGATCACACGAATATGCCACAGCGTGTGCGATTGAAACACAGTTACTTGAGCAGCGGGGTGTGTCTTTGTCGATGTTGTGGTTCTTGTTGTTAAAATAATATTTTTAAAGAATAAAAGTGTTTCCCACATACAGCATGAACAAGTCGGGGCAGGACAATTTTGCAGATATAGACTAATTGTTCCGTTGTGAAACTAGTCTCCTATTGCTTTGCATGTTAATGTTTGATGTGTTTACAATGAAACGATTCACTCCATTTCATTAAAGACTTGAAATGCGCTACAATTAAAAATTCCTCTTGTCCGACAAAGCAAATTGTATCTCGTGTTATCAAAAATCCCATAAAACAAATGTAAGTATGTCTCATGATTTTGAATTCAAGGTAAAAATTCTGGATAAACGATTGCTCCCTCTCTAGTCTCCTAGAGTAAGCTTCTGTATTTAGATTGTAAAATGGAAATATTCGATGAGGTGAGTGCATGTGTATTTATTTGTTGTTGATGTTATAATGGTAGACATACTTTTGGAATCATACACCAAGCATATCAGTAGTTATGAAAGAGATATTTTGGATTTCCTTAGCTGTTCGCCAGAAAATGTACCGTCAGATACTAAACGTTTGACGTCACGTCATTTTAATAAGGAGCGCTAAATTCATCTTAGATAACAACAGGTTCTATGTATTTTTTACAACTTCACAGCACAGCAATCAGAACCAAAATGGCCCCACTTACGCTACAATGACTTTAGCGTATCTGGAAGAAAAATTATTTGATGCCGTGGTCCACGAGAAAGTACAACTTTCAGAAACACATGGAAAAGATATTTGGACGATTGCTTTCTCTTATGGCAGGGGTCTAAATGTGATATACAAACTGCCTACCATATATTGCAAAAGCTGCATCCGAATATCAAATTTAACATGGAAAAATGCAGATATAGTTTACGCTTTCTCCATGTTTGATAACCAAAAACGAAAACAAACTAATCACCCACCGATACTAGACAATATCTTCATTTCACAAGCAATCCTGCAAGACATACTCAGATCCATATTCCGTATAGCTCTGCCCTTCGTATTTGCACCATTGTATCCGAACCGAACTTAAGGGAAAAGAGGCTTAGTGAACCTGAAACAGATTTGGCAAGAAGGGGGTTTCCGAAAGAGATTATCACGACAGGTCTGAATAAAGCCAAGTCACATGCCATTACATTTTTAAGAACTCCCAAACCGAAATCAACGAACAAAAGCATGAAGTTTATGACCACATACAATCCCCACAACGCGGACATCGTCGATTCAAAAATTGTGCACAATATGAAATACTGCACGAGACCGCTAAAATGCAAAATGTTCTACAAAGATGTGAAGCTCATTAATTAAAAGCCAGAGACAGGCTCCTAATCTGAAAAAGGTCCTAACCCATGCCACACACGTAGAAAATACCAGCAATCCTAATGTCACAAAATGCACACTCTCGATGCGGTACATGTGAATACCCGTAGGTTCAATATTTTCATTCCAGAATTCGAGTAGTGTCTTTACAGTAAAGGCAAAAATGAGTTGTGATTCTAGGAATGTGATTTATGTCATTAAATGTAGTGCGTGCGATGCAAACTACATTAGAAAGACAACGTATCTTAGAGCTCGCGTTCGAGTGCATAACCAAAAGATACTGACTGCTTCTTTGAGGAATATGTTTGTTTGCAGACATATCCACACATGCGGCAAAGATAAGTTCAAAACATTGCCTTTCTACAAGATTACTTCAACTACATCGATACAGCGATGGGTGAACATTCGCGAGAATGAGTTTATCTCCCGCTATCTTCCTTCGTAGAACAGATAATGTATATCCCGTTTAAGAAGATTATGATGTGAGCTGATTACCATTCGGTACTGCCGAGCGGAAATCTACGAAGGGACCCGATTACTTCCACCGGAGATGAACGAGAAGTTGCGAATGAGCCGATTAACGAGACTGGAAAGTTGTCTAGGATATTGTTGCTAACAGTTACAGATGTAAACAATATCGCCTATATATACTGTACCATTGTATTAAACCGGAATGCTTATTGAAAAAGCTTATAGTAAAGCAGAATATGACTGTTGGCAGTTTTGACTTTATTCAAACCTCTACTCTCTAAAAAAAGTTGAGTGAAATTTCACTCAAGAGTGGAAATTCATCCCACTCAAAACTTGAGTGAGATTTTCACTCAACTTGAGTTACTTCTCCCTCAACTTGAGTTAAATGCACTCAACTTGAGTGACATTCACTCAAGCATAAGATAGGGAAATTCATCACACTTAAGTTGAGTGAACTTGAGTGGTTTTAACTCAAGTTGAGTGAAAAGTAACTCAAGTTGAGTGAAAAGTAACTCAAGTTTGAGTGAACAGGTACATTTCACTCAAACTTGAGTGGAACAGTTCACTCAAGTTTTTTTAGAGAGTATCTTCAATTCTTATGTTTCTCGTAATATATATATAAATAATAACTATATGAATATAGTGCCTGACTCTGGAGTCGGTGGTTCGAATCCCGCACTGGACTCGACTAATTTTTCAGCACTACAGTTTGTGCTATTCTGAGATAGTGTTATCCCAAAATAACGAAAATACTGTTATACGATCATTTTCTAAATGATACAAATATATATATGAATATAGTATTGCGAGTGGACCGATACTGTATTTTTAGCTAAAGCGCGTTCACATCTTTCGATGTTCTTCGGCAGGTACACATAAAATATATTACTGGTTCTACACGATAAATAACAAGTTCAGACTTGATGGCATTTAGCACTAGCAGTTCTTTGATAAGTCTGACAACCGGTGCAGAGATCTGACACTTTTCAACTAACTGGCAGATCTGACTGCTTTATATTATGCCTTGCAATTCTTTGTTTAACAGTTTTATACCTGCCTGGTCTTTAATACCAACACAAACTTATGTTAAAAGACCGGGGCTGCAAGTTAACGGTCTCATTGACTCAGATGCATAATCCTGAATGAATGCATATTAGAGAATAAGATTATCCCATGATCAAGTTAATATGGGATTCTTTTTCTCATATAATTTAAATCATTACATTAATCAGTATTTTATTAAGCCTATCTGGCCTGGGCTTTTTGGGACCTGTCCAGGCTTGGAGACTGGGTGGACCATTTCGCCCACCACCCCTCCCCTAATTATTTTTCTTATCCCTTGAGATAGGGAGCTGAAACTTACCACACTATACCCTTGGGTCAAGCTCAATTAGCAAATGTAAAACAATCCAAGATGGCCGCTTTGATGACGTCATTTTCATAAACGGCATTTTTTGGTCGATTTTTCGGTCAGCTTTATGGAATTTTCATTTATGCAATTTCTCCGCAAAAACTGCGTAATAAATTAGTAAATATTAATGTGATGTGAAATAAAATAGTTTTCACCTCGGAATAGCAGACATCTTGAAGAAAAGTTACGAAAACATCATTATTCTGGTACCTCAGGTGGCCGCCATCTTGAATTTACCCATGATCCTCTACCCAGGGGTTATGCAAATAGGGTCAAAATGACCCCAATACGATAATATATAAATTCACGAATTTTCAGCTCTCAAATTTTTGTCGTACAGGAGATAGCGCGGAAAGTTTTGTAGGGGGAGCCATTTTGGCTTCCCCAGGCCTGGTATGGTTAAAAATATCAACGACACACCAAGTTTTTGGATGTTGGAGGAGCGCATCATGCCTGCAGCACGTGTCAATCACAGTGACAGGCCACCTGCGACGCACGCGCTCATCGCGCATACCTGTATGGAATGACGTACCTCAGACGTTAATACCGTACGAGTTTTACGCTGTATTATATGGGAATATATGAGAACGGTATTATATGGGAATATATGAGGACGGTGTATGGGATAGAGGTTACAATGTAAGAGTTGGTATAAACTAGTTATAACGTTTCATTTCTTGCCATATTATATTGCTACCATCCCCTTGTGAAGTGACAAACCAATCTCTAAAACATAAAATATAGATTACTCGGGACATTCCAAACGAAAGAAGGAAACTATAAAATCTGAGAAAAAAGGATAAAGTGTTTGAATATTTGGGTAAAGTGTATTGAAGAATCAGCATCGGGCGAACAAACTCAATGAAATTAAGAACCAATTGTTGCTCTTCTCAATGATACCGAGCAATCTCAGTGACGTGTGTTTCCCGAAAAGAGAGCTATATTCATCGACAACTCGTTTTCTTGACAACGGTGGTTTTAATATGCCTAGATTCTGCTGGTGGACATTGGACCTAAGGCCTGGATCTGGATGAATATCGTCGCAAGAGTGATTCCGTTGATGGTCTTTATAAATTATGAGGCAGCTCCGATGGGGATTACAAATTTAAGGCGTTTCCAAAGTGTTCTGCCTGATGCGAACTCGTTCTTGTTTTTCACAACTGCAATTGATCTGGGGTTTTTTTTTCCAGCAATGTATCACATCCATCAATTTCGAAATGTTCCGCGACATTTGCACAAGAAAGATGAGATTGTCCAAAATGCGCCTTATTATTTTACTGAATTAGATATGGTTCATATATTTGAGGAAACTGTATCATGTGATATTATGTAGAAAATGCTTTGGTGACCCCCTAAGCTATTCTGAAGAAACCTAAATTAAGAACATAATTAAGTCCGAAAACAAAACAGAAAAGTATCTCCTGTTTACTTCGATAAAATTCCAGAGGTCATTGTGCGCCCAGCTACGCTGTGGTGTCTTGCCCATTTGAGTAGAATTGGGTAGATATAGAGGAGAGAGTCTGGATAAAAGGATATGCGAAGTTTGTGATAGTGGATTGGTGGAAGATGAAAAACACTTCATATATGTTTGAAAATTGTATGAGATTGAAAGGCGAGATTTGGTAAGGGGGTTAACTGGGGTGTAAATATTACCTGTGGTGACAAGATGGCTTTTCTCTTTGAACATTATACTAGAAGAATGCGTCATTTCATTAAGTCATCGTATCGTAAAAGGCGTGAAAAATTATTTTCACATTGAACCACGCGGCACTGTTTATACTGGTTGATAAGACCAGTTAAGGCTGGGTAAATTTATGACCTTGAATACTTGTGTAACATGTGGACCATGTACCTACCACTATAAAGAATAAAACTATACTATTCTATAGTATAGCGAACATATCACTAGTATGGTTCCTGAAATAAATTATGAAATTAACACGAACTGATGAAAAGTATGCTTGTGTCGATACTGTCACAGAACACGTTTACCTGAACCAACGCTATAATCAGAAAACAGTGAGTAGAGCACTAAATGATAACCAGAGAGAACGAGTAACTGAAATACAAATTCGGTGATAAACTATAACGGCGTATTGGACAAGAAGCCATATGATCCCACAGTCCGATATTCATGCTGATGAACAAGTATCTTTTTCTAATGTCATGGTTTTCTGCATCTCAGCCACGCTTTTATTGTGTGTGTTCATGTGGATGCTATGAACGACGTGATCACACGACCCTAGCGCCCGATAAATGGAAATTATATACCCGAGTTGGTCATGTGGTATGTAAATTCATCACACTGCATATAGCGTATACACATCACGCCTAGTAGCATTTGCTAGATCCTGTGTTAAATGTGACGATTTTAATCAACGTCACAAAACATTGTTGCAGAAACTTATAAAACAGGGCTACACTACCAAGCGCCTCCACTCAAAGTTTCTCAAATATGGCGATAAATATCGCATGCTGATAGCAAAATACGAGCGTAGCGTGCAAGATCTATGGCGTTACGTTTCGTAACTTGTGTCTAATTTCCGCTTAACCCGGGGCTAGGGGCCGTATGAACCCATGTACTTCAAGATCCTCATGGTACTCATATGAACAGTCACAATCAAAGCGTGACTGAGATACATCATTCTTTAGATGACGACTTTACAATGAATATTATGGATTAAGAATACTGATCAGCGATACAGATTTGATATTTTTGGAACATCATGATGTCTTGCCGGCATCATTGAAAACTGTTGACCGCTTCTCTCTTGCAGGAAACAAGTCTATGTTTATGTATACTATGATTGTCTTTTTGAATTTGGTGCTAAAACTGTTATATGGAATAGCTGGTTCTAGAAGCTGCACCACAAGCTTCTTTCAACCCTATTGACGAGGGCCCTTCAGGAGAAAGGTATTGCGCCATTATTTCTAAGAACTCTGGCGTTGAATGTATGTGGATATTGAAAAACTCAAAATGTCTTACGGAAGAACTTGATGCTAAAGATCGCATACCGTACAGGCATGTATCCACATGGGATTTCTCGACTCTCTATACTACAATCCCTCATCAGGACCTTATTGACCGTCTAAGTTCATTAATAGTATCTGTGTTCAAGAAAACTGATCGTAGATATATTAATGTCGGAAGCCATAAAGCATTCTTTAGCTCGACTACATACAAGCGATATCATTCATGGGATGTTTCTTTGTTTATAGAGTTGCTTGAATTTCTCATTAAAAATATCTATGTGAAATTTGGCAGCACAATATATCAGCAGCATATAGGTATTCCAATGGGTACTAATTGTGCACCCCTGTTGGCTGACCTGTATCTGTTCTCTTATGAATATGACTATATGCAGGCGCTTTCAAAAACCGATCCATTCAAAGCCCGTTCCTTCTCATTCACCAAGCGCTATATAGACGATCTTCTCGCTGTGGATAATCGCTATATAAATGACGCAGTGAAGGATATATATCCACGTTCACATTTGAAGGAAACTACAGATAGCCCTACAGGCACCTCATATTTAGATCTATATCTCTATAAAAATGAAGCGGGCATTTTCTCTCGTCGACTTTATGACAAAAGAGATGATTACAATTTCGACATCGTAAACTATCCCTTTCTTGACAGTAATATTCCAGTGGGACCTGCATATGGCGTATACATATCTCGCTTAGTAGCATTTGCTACATCCTGTGTTAAATGTGGCGATTTTAATCAACGTCACAAAACATTGGTGCAGAAACTTAAAAAACAGGGCTATTCCACCAAACGCCTACACTCAAAGTTTCTCAAATTTGAAGATACATATCGCATGCTGATAGCAAAATACGAACGTAGCGTGCATGATCTATGGCGCTACGTTTCGTAACTTGTGTCTAATTCCGCTTAACCCGGCCGGGGCTAGGGGCCGTGTGAACCCATGTACTTCAAGATCCTCATGGTACTCATATGAACAGTCACAATCAAAGCGTGACTGAGATACATCATTTTTTAGATGACGACGGTATAACGAATATTATGGATTAAGAATACTGATCAGCGATACGGATTTCATATTTTTGGAACATCATGATGTCTTGCCGGCATCATTGAAAACTGTTGATCGCTTCTCTCTTGCAGGAAACAAGCCTATGTTTATGTATACTATGATTGTCTTTTTGAATTTGATGCTAATACTGTTATATGGAAAATGGAATAGGTCTTTGGATTATGGACTCGGATATTCTCTAATGGACGACGGCTGGATTATGAATGACGGACTAGACGCTTGTAATTTGGATTATGGACGCGGATATTCTCTAATGGACGACGGCTGAATTATGAATGACGGACCTGATGCTTGTAATTTAACTCGTGTTCTGATGGTTAGATGTAAGAAACGATTCCAATTAACGCAGATGTTCGTGAGTGATGAATCGGACCGGAAATGGACGACCATCGAAATCGAAGCGATATTGAAAGTATTCGGATCAAGTTGTTACAATATCAATTTCAAAGTCAAGTGCGAGCTGCAAGACGAGCGTCAGTTCAGAAATTCAATACTGAAGTTTGAAGATGGTGAAAACAGTGAAAATGAAGTGATGAAAAAACTTTCCCGTTGTTCTCTATTATGAAACCATCAGGCTAAATTAAGTTTATCAGCGAAGGGAAATGTACACTCTTCCAAATCCAGTACATTGTTGCCACAGAATTGAAATCAGTAATACAGGATTATACATTTTGATATCTCTGACAGGAATTCCGGTTTTTCCAAACCCTCCGTGTATGAAATGAATTTTTTCTCCAAGCACAGAAGAGTTCCAAAGTCTTTGGAACTGCTCTGTAACCCAAAACAAGCGTATTGGCCGCCACTGTCTCTAGATAAACGAAATAACTTTTTTTATTAAACTACATTGTACCAGCATCAAATTTCAACATGATATGAAATAAAAATTTACATCAGCACACATTTGCATTTACATTGGCAGTAAACAACAAAAAGCAATAGTAAATAATCTTGAGGAACAGTGCGGAAACTTATATGGATTTGAAAAGTACTGCTGCTAGGGTGTCTATCGCGAGTGCAGTTTAGACTTGCTTCGGTTGATCTTTCTCTAACTTTCCAATTATTTAATTACTAATTATTCGTATATCTACAACAGTAACACTTAATTGTTTTTAATAAATTAATAATGATAATAATTTATGATAATATGTTTTAAATAAATTTGTATTTTTACAAATTTTCATTGAAAACAGTATATAACGATACAACTCTCTATCAATATGAATTTCATTCACGCGTGACCGGCTAAAACTTCTGGCGTAAATTTTTTGATAATTACATTTTTATTTCGAACAATGCTTCAGCATGAAGAGATACCTTTATCTAAGGATGACTGGAATATTTTAGAATCATGGTTCCCAAAATTATCTTCAATGTAAGCTTAAATTATGGTCATTATGTATATTTACCGTATCCATGACCCCCATTACTTTCTAAAATATCCCTCTCTGTTGAAACACAAGCCGAAATCAAAAGTTTCACACAGACATTTACGCTAAAAGCTATACAGCCGATTTCGCATCAGTGCGCAAAGTGAATATATTGTCTCAAATTTATATCGGCAAATGCCCATTCTCATGAGCGAACGATATAAACAACACTTTTAATTCCGAAAGCGATGAAAAGCAGAATAACCTAAATGACAAAAATAGATCGAAACCTTGCATATACACAATAGCCTTCACTCGATTCTCTCCATAATATCTCTCTTCAATATCTTTTTTGGTATCTATTTGAAAATATAGTGTTTGTAACGATTACAAGCGTCTGGTCCGTCATTCATAATTCAGCCGTCGCCCATTGAAGAATATGCGCGTTCATAACCCAAAGACCTATTGCAGATAACAGCAAAAGACAATCATAGTATACATAAACATAGGCTAGTTTGCTGCAAGAGAGAAGCGGTCAACAGTTTTCAATGACGCCGGCAAGATAGCATGATGTTCCAAAAATATAAAATCCGTATCGCTGATCAGTGTTCTTAATCCATATGATATTCGTTGTAAAGTCGTCATCTAAAGAATGATGTATCTCAGTCACGCTTTGATTGTCACTGTTCATATGAGCACCATTGGTGGAAGATGAAAAACACTTCATATATGTTTGAAAATTGTATGAGATTGAAAGGCGAGAATTGGTAAGGGGGTTAACTGGGGTGTAAATATTACCTGTGGTGACAAGATGGCTTTTCTCTTTGAACATTATACTAGAAGAATGCGTCATTTCATTAAGTCATCGTATCGTAAAAGGCGTGAAAAATTATTTTCACATTGAACCACGCGGCACTGTTTATACTGGTTGATAAGACCAGTTAAGGCTGGGTAAATTTATGACCTTGAATACTTGTGTAACATGTGGACCATGTACCTACCACTATAAAGAATAAAACTATACTATTCTATAGTATAGCGAACATATCACTAGTATGGTTCCTGAAATAAATTATGAAATTAACACGAACTGATGAAAAGTATGCTTGTGTCGATACTGTCACAGAACACGTTTACCTGAACCAACGCTATAATCAGAAAACAGTGAGTAGAGCACTAAATGATAACCAGAGAGAACGAGTAACTGAAATACAAATTCGGTGATAAACTATAACGGCGTATTGGACAAGAAGCCATATTATCCCACAGTCCGATATTCATGCTGATGAACAAGTATCTTTTTCTAATGTCATGGTTTTCTGCATCTCAGCCACGCTTTTATTGTGTGTGTTCATGTGGATGCTATGAACGACGTGATCACACGACCCTAGCGCCCGATAAATGGAAATTATATACCCGAGTTGGTCATGTGGTATGTAAATTCATCACACTGCATATAGCGTATACACATCACGCCTAGTAGCATTTGCTAGATCCTGTGTTAAATGTGACGATTTTAATCAACGTCACAAAACATTGTTGCAGAAACTTATAAAACAGGGCTACACTACCAAGCGCCTCCACTCAAAGTTTCTCAAATATGGCGATAAATATCGCATGCTGATAGCAAAATACGAGCGTAGCGTGCAAGATCTATGGCGTTACGTTTCGTAACTTGTGTCTAATTTCCGCTTAACCCGGGGCTAGGGGCCGTATGAACCCATGTACTTCAAGATCCTCATGGTACTCATATGAACAGTCACAATCAAAGCGTGACTGAGATACATCATTCTTTAGATGACGACTGTATAACGAATATTATGGATTAAGAATACTGATCAGCGATACGGATTTGATATTTTTGGAACATCATGATGTCTTGCCGGCATCATTGAAAACTGTTGACCGCTTCTCTCTTGCAGGAAACAAGTCTATGTTTATGTATACTATGATTGTCTTTTTGAATTTGGTGCTAATACTGTTAAATGGAATAGCTGGTTCTAGAAGCTGCACCACAAGCTTCTTTCAACCCTATTGACGAGGGCCCTTCAGGAGGTAAACGCATTTTGGGAAAGGTATTGCGCCATTATTTCTAAGAACTCTGGCGTTGAATGTATGTGGATATTGAAAAACTCAAAATGTCTTACGGAAGAACTTGATGCTAAAGATCGCATACCGTACAGACATGTATCCACATGAGATTTCTCGACTCTCTATACTACAATCCCTCATCAGGATCTTATTGACCGTCTAAGTTCATTAATAGTATCTGTGTTCAAGAAAACTGATTGTAGATATATTAATGTCAGAAGCCATAAAGCATTCTTTAGCTCTACTACATACAAGAGATATCATTCATGGGATGTTTCTTTGTTTATAGAGTTGCTTGAATTTCTCAATAAAAATATCTATGTGAAATTTGGCAACACAATATATCAGCAGCAAATAGGTATTCCAATGGGTACTAATTGTGCACCCCTGTTGGCTGACCTGTATCTGTTCTCTCATGAATATGACTATATGCAGGCGCTTTCAAAAACCGATCCATTCAAAGCCCGTTCCTTCTCATTCACCAAACGCTATATAGACGATCTTCTCGCTGTGGATAATCGCTATATAAATGACGCAGTGAAGGATATATATCCACGTTCACTGGATTTGAAGGAAACTACAGATAGCCCTACAGGCACATCATATTTAGATCTATATCTCTATAAAAATGAAGTGGGCATTTTCTCTCGTCGACTTTATGACAAAACAGATGATTACAATTTCGACATCGTAAACTATCCCTTTCTGGACAGTAATATTCCAGTGGGACCTGCATATGGCGTATACATATCTCGCTTAGTAGCATTTGCTACATCCTGTGTTAAATGTGGCGATTTTAATCAGCGTCACAAAACATTGGTGCAGAAACTTAAAAAACAGGGCTATTCCACCAAACGCCTACACTCAAAGTTTCTCAAATTTGAAGATACATATCGCATGCTGATAGCAAAATACGAACGTAGCGTGCATGATCTATGGCGCTACGTTTCGTAACTTGTGTCTAATTCCGCTTAACCCGGCCGGGGCTAGGGGCCGTATGAACCCATGTACTTCAAGATCCTCATGGTACTCATATGAACAGCCACAATCAAAGCTTGACTGAGATACATCATTTTTTAGATGACGACTGTATAACGAATATTATGGATTAAGAATACTGATCAGCGATACGGATTTGATATTTTTGGAACATCATGATGTCTTGCCGGCATCATTGAAAACTGTTGATGGCTTCTCTCTTGCAGGAAACAAGCCTATGTGTGTGTATACTATGATTGTCTTTTTGAATTTGGTGCTAATACTGTTATATGGAAAATGGAATAGGTCTTTGGATTATGGACTCGGATATTCTCTAATGGACGACGGCTGGATTATGAATGACGGACTAGACGCTTGTAATTTGGATTATGGACGCGGATATTCTCTAATGGACGACGGCTGAATTATGAATGACGGACCTGACGCTTGTAATTTAACTCGTGTTCTGATGGTCAGATGTAAGAAACGATTCAAATTAACGCAGATGTTCGTGAGTGATGAATCGGACCGGAAATGGACGACCATCGAAATCGAAGCGATATTGAAAGTATTCGGATCAAGTTGTTACAATATCAATTTCAAAGTCAAGTGCGAGCTGCGAGACGAGCGTCAGTTCAGAAATTCAATACTGAAGTTTGGAGATGGTGAAAACAGTGAAAATGAAGTGATGAAAAAAAAACCTTCCCGTTGTTCTCTATTATGAAACCATCAGGCTAGATTAAGTTTAAACGAAGGGAAATGTACACTCTTCCAAATCCAGTACATTGTTGCCACAGAATTGAAATCAGTAATACAGGATTATACATTTTGATATCTCTGACAGGAATTCCGGTTTTTCCAAACCCTCCGTGTATGAAATGAATTTTTTCTCCAAGCACAGAACAGTTCCAAAGTCTTTGGAACTGCTCTGTAACCCAAAACAAGCGTATTGGCCGCCACTGTCTCCAGATAAACGAAATAACTTATTAAACTACATTGTACCAGCATCAAATTTCAACATGATATGAAATAAAAATTTACATCAGCACACATTTACATTTACATTGGCAGTAAACAACAAAAAGCAACAGTAAATAATCTTGAGGAACAGTGCGGAAACTTATATGGATTTGAAAAGTACTGCTGCTAGGGTGTCTATCGCGAGTGCAGTTTAGACTTGCTTCGGTTGATCTTTCTCTAACTTTCCAATTATTTAATTACTAATTATTCGTATATCTACAACAGCAACACTTAATTGTTTTTAACAAATTAATAATGATAATAATTTATGATAATATGTTTTAAATAAATTTGTATTTTTACAAATTTCCATTGAAAACAGTATATAACGATACCACTCTCTATCAATATGAATTTCATTCACGCGTGACCGGCTAAAACTTCTGGCGTAAATTTTTTGATAATTACATTTTTATTTCGAACAATGCTTCAGCATGAAGAGATACTTTTATCCAAGGATGACTGGAATATTTGAGAATCATGGTTCCCAAAATTATCTTCAATGTAAGCTTAAATTATGGTCATTATGTATATTTACCGTATCCATGACCCCCATTACTTTCTAAAATATCCCTCTCTGTTGAAACACAAGCCGAAATCAAAAGTTTCACACAGACATTTACGCTAAAAGCTATACAGCCGACTTCGCATCAGTTTCAAATTTATATCGGGAAATGCCCATTCTCATGAGCGAACGATATAAACAACACTTTTAATTCCGAAAGTGATGAAAAGCAGAATAACCTAAATGACAAAAATAGATCGAAACCTTGCATATACACAATAGCCTTCACTCGATTCTCTCCATAATATCTCTCTTCAATATCTTTTTTGGTATCTATTTGAAAATATAGTGTCTGTAACGATTACAAGCGTCTGGTCCGTCATTCATAATTCAGCCGTCGCCCATTGAAGAATATGCGCGTTCATAACCCAAAGACCTATTGCAGATAACAGCAAAAGACAATCATAGTATACATAAACATAGGCTAGTTTGCTACAAGAGAGAAGCGGTCAACAGTTTTCAATGATGCCGGCAAGATAGCATGATGTTCCAAAAATATAAAATCCGTATCGCTGATCAGTGTTCTTAATCCATATGATATTCGTTGTAAAGTCGTCATCTAAAGAATGATGTATCTCAGTCACGCTTTGATTGTGACTGTTCATATGAGCACCATTAGGATCTTGAAGTGCATGGGATCATACGGCCTCTAGCCCGGGTTAAGCGGAATTAGACACAAGTTACAAATCGTATTTTGCTATCAGCATGCGATATGTATCGCCAAATTTGAGAAACTTTGAGTGGAAGCGCTTGGTGGTATAGCCCTGTTTTATAGGTTTCCGCAACAATGTTTTGTGACGTTGATTAAAATCGTCACGTTTAACACAGGATCTAGCAAATGCTACTAGGCGAGATATGTATACGCCATATGCAGGTCCCACTGGAATATTAGTATCCAGAAAGGGATAGTTTACGATGTCGAAATTGTAATCATCTCTTTTGTCATAAAGTCGATGAGAGAGAAGGCCCTCTTCATTTTTAGAGAGAAATAGGTCCAAATATGATGTGCCGGTAGGACTATCTGTAGTTTCCTTCAAATCCAGTGAAGGTGGATATATATCCTTCAATGCGTCATTTATTTCTCGATTATCCACAGCGAGAAGATCGTCTATATAGCGTTTGGTGAATGAGAAGGCTTTGAATTGGTCGGTTTTTGAAATCACCTGAATATAGTCATATTCATAAGAGAACAGATATAGGTCAGCCAACAGGGGTGCACAATTATTGCCCATTGGAATACCTATATGATGTTGATATATTGTGTTGCCAAATTTCACATAGATATTTTTAATGAGAAATTCAAGCAACTCTATAAACAAAGAAACTTATGAATGATATCTCTTGTGTGTAATAGAGCTGAGGAATGCTTTATGGCTTCTGACATTAATATATCTGCGATCAGTTTTCTTGAACACAGAGGCTTGGTAGTGCAGCTTCTAGAACCAGCTATGAATCTAGCTTTGTATGGTGATTTATGCATTTTGGGAGTCCAGTATACTTTTGGTATGTCGTTAAGATTGGTTGGAAGACAAATATCTATTTACCTGAAAAACGTTTTGTGATTGTTAAATAAATCTTTCAATGTAAATGCAGTTTGAGAGTAACTAATTATATGAAAAAGAGTAGACTTTGAGGTTCCTCAGTCTCTAATTTGTTTTACATGCCCAAACAATTTGAAGCACATCATTTATTTATAGAAGTCTCCTTCTGTAATTACTGCCAGATACATTGAAACGCACCCAATCTGTCTTACAAACGGTAAATCGCGTTAAATTCAAGACATGGTCAAGTGGTGGCCGCATAAAACAGCGTCTTCTAACTCGACTGAGACCTTTCGCACAAAAAAACATCTACAAAGAGAAAATAAGATCAAAGGCACCAACACCACTGACTGAAAACCATGTCCACTGGCTGAACAGTTAACTTATAGTGGGCATGAGGCACTTTGATAACGTTTGAGTGAAGACGCACAGAACTTAAGGATCTCACGCGAGACCCGAATTAGAAATTGAGACTGACATGAGGAGATTCGGCGGTTTCAAAGACCCCAACACCATGCATTAAGGCCAAATGTGCATGGATATCTCAAAAGGCCAAAAGACAGCGATATCGATATTTGTGTTCGCTTCACCAGCGTTCGCGGCATAAATACTAATATTACAACGGCATATGTCTACTGAACGCCACCGTTGATCGAATATTAAATGCATCTCAGACTCATTTAACCAACGAATATTGGTTAAGAATATTTTTTGAGTACTTCAAAATGAGTGTGAATTCAGTCTACCAAGATTAAGATGTGAGATTTTTTAATGAAAAGTTTCTCTGGAATCCATCTCGATCGGAACATGCATGAGATAACTATAGAATCCTGTGTTGGGAGTATATATGTTACCTGCTGATTTCATCTACTGAGACAGTCGTCCAGTTTGCAGGCGTATGGCATTATGGGGTTGATTGATTTCTCAATGAGTGAATTCTAATTAATTGTTCACCTGAACAGTGAATTCGTACATAGCTGTAGGGAAGAAACTGCCTTCCGAGCTATATGTGGTCGAGGCTAATTGGTTAATTACGCAAATTGGTTAATTATGCTGAGCATTGGATAGATTTGTACTGTACTGAACATGATACCTGATTTTCGATTGAGCGCAAGATAATACGATCACACAGCTAGGCAAAATCCAACCCCATCACATTCTTTGAAGTAGAGACAGACCTTCGTTGAGATTTTGATCTCGATCATGGTAGGTGGCCATCGTGCTTCGGCGTATTCACGTCAAAGTTAGGCATGAAGGCAGACGTCATAGATGGTAGAACGGGCTGCTGTCGATGGGTCCTACTAATTACCACAACGACCCATAACCAACCATCAAATTATAACAACTGATCACAGAGGACCGTCAAATTACCACAATTGAATACCACAGACACCCAAAGTACCGCAATGGGCCAACACATTACCATCACGGACCCGCAACATACCACAATGGACCCGCAACATACCACAATGGACCCGCAATTACCACTACAGACAAAAAACATGCCATAGCGGATACTAAAGGATCACAAGGAACTCTACATGGACTGTCACCTCCACAGTCTGGTCTCGGCCTGAAATGAAGAACTACTTTTATCAGGGCTAGGGAAGTTTCATTGCTAAATTGTATGGAAACATCATTTTCCTACCCTCTCCAGGCGGCAGAGATCAATGGTGGTTTAACCATGATGTTGGGATTTTATTTGCAAATAGCAGTCAGACGTGATTTCACTTTGAATAATTTGCTTCGTATATTTGATGTCTCAAGCTACACACTTTACAGGAACAAGAAGCCAACCGTGGCATTTTGTTTGTGTTTTACATACTGGACGCTTGTAATTCAATGATATAGTCAGAAATAATCGTCTATTGACATTAGCTGAAATTTGTGAAAGAATTGACAGACACAAAGACTAATGGAATGTATTGCAGTCAGTAGTGTAATTCCTTAGTCATTGATTACTAAACCTTCCCTGAAAGAACGCTGAAAATAAAAGCTTTGGAAAATATGACTTTTTAGATTGTGGTTTTCAGGTTGCAAAAGTTAGCGAAAAATAAAAACAAGGCCGGCCTGGTCGCCAAATCTGACCTTTATGGCATCTATATGGTGAGTATCCTCCAAGTGAACACATTAATAGTGTTTTGGGTCTAATATTTGTTCTTACATCATGTAGTGCTTTCAATTTTTAAAATATACAGCCGTGTTATTCATTTTATCGCGTTGGAGTAATTCAGCCGGTTTGTCCATCGATGAAGATTTGAGCTAATTATCTATATAGGCCTACCTTTGGATTATCAAGCTATCGGTAATTCTCTATTCTGAAAATGCGCTGCATTTCATAAAGTTCTCGTATAAAGTATTGCCTAGAACCCAGCATGTTCATTTATTTATACGATCATTTAATCAGCGTCTGTCCTATACGTCCCTTACTCTCTTTGTTCATATGACCTAGAATCGACGCTGCTTAAATAAGCTTAGCTGTGTCCATTGAGTTATACATAAACTGTGTATAAAAATTCAACTTCATTTGCTGGTCGACTTTCTCCGTTCACACTTCTAATTAGCCTTGATAGATCAGATCACCGAAAACATTCAAATCCGAGGAATCCAGAGACGAGCCAATGACACTGTGAACAAGCTGTGGTGACAAAGTGCCAAAAAATCACCAGTCACTTGGTCCCTTTTCCTACTGATCTTGTTTCGACGCAATCGATGATTTCAAGAAAATGTCACCACTAGCGGTATTGTGCGTTCCGTTTTGGCACTAACCCATACTGCTGATTTTCCTTAATGTCACCAGTGTTATCGTTCCCTTAAACTGATTATACTGGTGACGTTTGTAAAAATCAGCGTTTAGATGCCCCAAATGTGTTTCCGCTAGTGGTGACAAATAAAGAAATGACCGATTATATCTGGGCGGTTGATCTTTGATGTCAAGGCCCGAGGCAGTGGTAGAGATTAATGTTCGTAAGGCAGGATGGGTGTGTCTCTTATCCGTATTATCGGTGACGCGCAGACGACAGCGGGGTTTAACTATCCATATCTGCTGCTAATCACCAAATATGAGTGGAAATCAGCAAGAAGGGTTCGTAAGTACAGATACGGTCTGGATTGTATCTCATTTGCTGAGTAAAGCTGTGCTAAGACGAAATTATTTCATTTAACTTGAAATAGCAGCGCAAACCTGAGGTGGAGTACGGCATGGCCTACTGAATATTTACGACGTTTATAAATTGGCGGAGGGGGAAGAGATTCTTTCTGCCCAGTGGCAAAAGTAGGAGAATTAGAGAGGGGTGAGGAGGCGAGGTGCGAAGGGGTGACGGGGACGCGTTTCATTGTAGCCCATTATACCATCCAATCATGCTGAATTTATTTTATCAAGCATACGTTAAATTTATCTTTAGCCAATTTTCAAAATTCTAGGCCGGTACATACTCTTCAGATTTTGCTTTTCCAAGCGTAGTCGTTGTTTGATGTCTTTCAGTGATTCGGTGTCTATAACTATCAAGAACACACACACACGCACAGTTACAACAAAAAATGGCTGAAGTGGGTTTGTCACAGTAATGTTGGTTTGGAGGTATTAATATTATGAGAGTCCTTTCCGTATTTAGAAAAAAAGTTCATTGCCATATATTACACCACCTTTCGCCCACTGCACCCCGCCTCTGGTTTTCGTTAAATTTGTAACAATTACTATATAATGAACGGACCACGTATTCTCATTGAAACGGCCATTCGACGAGTCACGTGATGACCGAACAATTATTTTGTTTTTCATATCGCCTCACAATCACATCGGTGATACATCATTGTTGGGTACCAGGTACAAACATTTTCAATTTTCTTGGTCGTCTTAATGCACATTTCGATAAATTTCGTAATTTTGTTGATTATACATTGAGGAAGAGGTGTTCCAAATTTCGTTGAAACAGACGGCTCCTATCATATTATTTTCATTTTTCTTGTGTAATTTCGTACATGAACGACAGCCCCCCCCCCCGCTCACGCCTAATCGACACACAGCCACTCTGTTTCGTTCTGTTTTACCTGAATATTCAAAAAATTATTGCGCATATATTAAGCAATGTGTCTGCCAAATTTTGTTGAAATAGACGGTTATCGTGAATTGTTATTTTAAGTCCCGGTATTAAACAAGACAAATCACCCCATATACCACCTCATCTTTTCAACCACAGAGGCAAGTATGGTAGAGAATATATTGCTTGGTTGCATGGTTGTTATCTCACAACTAAACCGACATTTGCTGTACAAGTACATACATATTTCATATACACACTATCTACGCCTCATTTCTGTTCATATTTGCTATGGCGTCTTACTCACTGTCAGTTTGTAGCACTGTGTGTTTGTAGCGTATAAACCTGAATCATGTTCATGGTTATTTATCCTGGACTGTGACAATCTATCACAAACACATGATTTATATTCCCATGAATAACTCTGAGTGTCATTGCTTCTTGTGGGCAGGATGTAATTGCATAGTTTTGGGGAGCATCCGTGTCGACGCCATTATAAAAGTACTGAAAATAACTTTGTTTCCTTTCAACCACACGAATGTGATGATTTGTGGAGTTGAGAGTTGCAATCAGTGGTATTCCACTCCTTCCGTATCAGCCCACATCGGTACATATTTTGAAGGCAGATGTACATTGATCACTCCTCACACCCTTATCTTCAGATCTACCAGTCAACTTGTATCTCGAATATTGACAAGTTCCCAGTTTGTTTACTTTACATTCATTTCAAACTGCCACGTTCATCGTGTTACGTGATACAGCGTAATCGGAGCATTGGCATGTACTTTTTGTTCAGTCTACTGTGTTCTCAAAGGAGTACATGTAGTGCAACTACTTGGATCTCTTACTTGCCAATTCAGCCCGAAATAACATGGATAGAATGGACATTTCCGCACTTAGACACTTCGAATTGAACCCATAGAAAAATAAGAATAGTTATGCCTTTCAGTGTCATATTTCAGATAATGTTTAGCGACCATATAGTGGACATGAATATAGCACAATATTCATGTACGACATTTGGTATTTCTTTTGAACAGTATAACAGGTGCGTTTAATATCATTGGTATAAAGTACAGACAGGCTCTTCTTTGTTTTCCCAATAAGTGAAGGTGGACAGTTATTGTATTCTGTAAGTTTTCCGTGCTTCAATGAGAAATAATAGGCCATTTGTGTATGTGTGATTTTTTTTATTGTAAATGACATTTTTATATTCTGGGTTAAAGATGGAGCGAGCAACTGTCCAATGGGGAATTCTCCGAGTGGAAAATGTCCGTACCCATATAAGCCCTTATACAATAGTGAGTGATAGCTTTATGTGACTTTCATTGCGTCTGAGTAATATTAACAGATTGAAAAGGTATATTCACGAAAAAAAACCAGGAAGGGGGCTGAATTACCACTCAAAATATTTATATTATGGATCACTGATAAGCTATGATCGGAATAGTGCTTACACGCATTTGTGAAACTAAGCGCATACGTTCAAAATAATAGAGCTCTAAAAATGGCACCGGAAAGCTGAGATTTGATCATTTTCATCAATTGTTTTGAATCGCCTGATACTAATAGTCAAATCTGCCCGATTCCAATATATACAGGGCTGATCTAAATGTGCTGCTGGTTGTGTAGGCCAACTTGGATCTTTCTAACAACTGGGTCATTTGTTTTGACAGCAAACGCTCGTTTACGAGTAAGCATATGTGTGAAAAACACAAACTGTGGCTACTAAAGTATTCGTCCTCTAGCAAATAACTCCGCATGTACATTTGGTTCGTATTGATGGAAACTATTATCGGTCTGTTGATTAAAAAATCTGCTAATACTTGAAAACCGATATGTCACGCAGTTGACTATCAATAGAAAGTGGCAGGTATACCAAGCATCCCAGATGTGACAGACTTTGTACAACTTGTCAGGTAATTGGAGATGAAAAACACTTCCTATTGTGCTGTACTGCTTTTAATGCACATCGAGATATATTTTTGAAGAATATTGAGTCTGTTACATCCGATATATCAAACGATGGTCTTTTTATAAAACTGTTAAGTTGTTCAGACCATGAAGGTATAAATCGGAAGGAGACTGTTCCACAAGCCAGGACAGACTGGCCAGCGCTCAGGCCCGCTGAGTTCTTGTGTTTTGAAAATCCGTCCAGCTGGGCGGCGTGTCTTTCATGTTCAATGTACGCTGCCGCTCTCTGATCCTGCGATTCCTTTCTGTTAAATTAGAAATGGCCGGAAGTGAGGTGTCATCGTGCGCAGTCTCCACAAATTGAAATCACCAAGTGAAAATTATGCGCATATGTCATGTTTATTTATTTCAAATAATTTCCCTTATCACAATATTTGAGTCATGGCAGTATGTCTTGTTGTAGCCAAGTTGACATGGCTTCGTTAGTAGGAACGAACGAAGCCATGTCAGCTTGGCTAGTCTTATTGGTGCTGAGCTGCGGGACAGGCTGTCATTTCTCTATCTATATTGTATTTTCTCCTTTTATGCTAACTTCCTCATTTCCAGACATGACCCAAAAATGTTCCAACTACAGTTGCACATAGGGAGCAATTGGCATGGAGGGTGATAAGTTTTCAAGCATTTATATAGGCAATATTAATGCTTGTTTTACGTGGAACACTTTGACTAATAAAGTAAACGTACCATCAGGATTTGCCACGACTTGTGGTGATCCTTAGCTTCTCTGCAGCAGGCGTGGGCCTTACTGCTTCTGAAGCGCAACATTTTGGCCAGTGAGGACAGTACAACAGACCAGGACAACTTGAAGAAGGCCTTCACCATGTTGATTTCAAAGTGCCCATGTCCTGGTATGATGAGGAGGTTTCTGAAGGTTCTGTGGTCCCTAGGGTCAGTAAAGAATCCTTCTTGAACTTGTTTCAGATGGTCGGTGAAATCAGATTGTCCATTTGACTGTCTGAGTTTGCAAATCGGGCAGGTGTACCAGTTCTTCTGTATGCTTCTATTGGAAAAGTAATTTAATGCCTTATGTGACTTGTCAGCGTAAAGGCCCATTTCCACTGCACGCATTTTCGCAGCGATCATCACATCCGAAAACTAGCCCTCATCTTATTCAATGGTACAGTACTCACGGCACGCGTCAGTTGCGGCGACATCACAATCACATTTTTGACGCGCGACAAAATAAGAACCCGGGCTATTTTAACGCGTTGTCGCTGAGGTATTGACCAATCAGAGGGGATAGAAATCGATAGCCCGGCTACATTGAAGGGAATCCCCTCCGTTGAATGGCTGAAATGACAGCAGTTGTGCTTGTCCTTTAATATTAAGTAGGGGGATACAATCTATACACACTGGAAAGGGCAGTTTCCCATTGATTTTGTTTCTCACTGACGTCATAACGATTGCAATGAACCTTAATAACCTGTTGGTTATTCTTCTTTGTTTGTAAATAAAATACTGTTTTTATACCGTCTTCAATTGTTGTGAATGTATATTGAAAATATAAAGGCTATCTGCCGGTGTGAACGCGACCAAAACAGCCTTTATACACGCATTTATTGATGTAAAAAATGGTTTTGTCAAAATTTCTCATCGTCGGAACTTTTCCCCTAGTAGTATATATAGCACAGAATCCCTCATGGGCGTGGGTGCTGTTGTGCAAGTGAATTCTAGCATTTGACCTGCTGATGTGTATTACTGTGAATGTGCTTTCATTTATGTCGTCACGTGTATATCTTTGCTTAAATGATACAGGAATTCTTTGACAACGACTGGTGTGTATGTTATGTCGCATATGCTTTGTGCCATATGTTCTCTACATCTCATAACTTATCGACAAGCCAGACTGTATGGCAAACCGTCACACCCAACGACAGTCCATTTTCGGTGATTCCCAACGCCAGATTCTGTTTCTATGTGTTGTAAAACTTCCCCAACCCTGTCATAACTGTTCAGCATCAGGGGATTCGCCAGGGTTAGTGTTGGGGGAGAAGGTGGGTGTTTAGACTGGACGCCTGTGTGCATATTATCTCCCTGATGGATTTCACCATACTCCACCTTCATCCCCTGAATATGGTTATCAACGACATCCCTGAACTCCCCTCTATTATTTCGTTGCTCTTCTACAACGCCTCCAATACTTTCCTCGATATGTTCTTCTCGTATGCATCGGAAGATTCGTTGATACTTCATTTCCTCTTGTTGGAATTTTGCCATGTTTTCCTCGATGTTGGTTAGGTCCCAATCTAGCCATTTACTTGGACTCATGTCCTGGTTTTCTTGAAAATGGTATGTTTCATGTTGAGGCGTGATGTGAATGATGTTTGTCATGACAGATGATTATGCTTTGCAATTGAAATGGACACGGTGGCTTCTTCCAACACGTTGGTTGTTGTCGAAAAACAACACGAGGTCGGTGTGGGGGGGGGGGGGGGGTCCTCCAGCGGGGTATCAGCGTTTAATTGTAACCATTTTACTATGGACCTGTAACTCCCACTGGGGGAAGTCTGGTTTTGCAGCGTGCACAGCGACCTACTTCTGACCATAGAATATGTAAATAAGTTAATATCAAAAGAAAAAGGTGAAATGAAATTGACGTTTCGGCTGTGATAAAGATTCTCCATGCATCGCACAAGAGCGATACATTTTTTTGGCGAAGACTCATTGGTCACCCCGGTGGCGCCTCTCAGATAGGCAAGAGTAACAGGGTTGCGGCCCTCCAACCACTCACGCGCCGAGGTACTCCCATCCACAGTTTTATATTCGTGGTCATTTTCAACAGTATCCTGACATATTTGAAGGTTTTGGGAGGCACCTACGGCAAACGCAACACGCTGCAAATCCTCCTAGTCAAACTCATTTTCTTTCAATTGCACCAAGTAAGTCCTCTATCCAGCCCATTTTGCGACTCTTGCAACTCGGTCCAGGCTGAAGTTCTTCTTCGTAATAGTCTGCACAGACTGTGCACAAATGTGTGGCACGTGCCGAAAGATGCCCCAATTCAACCAAACCATTACCAGTACTTTTCTTGATTTTTTTTGGTAACAAGTCATTCCAATGTTCTAACGATATCCTGTAATCTACCACGAAAAGGGCAATGGTGTCCTACTTACTGACTTTAATGCGAGCGAAGAACACTGCGCACGAACGTGACCGAAAGCCGAAAACCTCATTTTACAATCCTCCGTCTTTCGGCGTGTCACTTTTGTTTTTCAAAGAAAGTGTCCTTCCACGATCTTCCTATCTTCCTTTCGTTTCATTTCAGATAACCATAGCTGAAGGGATCGCAGTATATTACTTTACGTTAATATGTAACGCGCCATATTTATTACTTTTCCCACAAATGAACATGACGGTGAACATTTGCATAGCGGTACTCTGAAGTATTCCTTCATCCGTGGGGGTCACAAGTTCCACAAAAAATGACAAAATTCATTAATTTCTTGTATATACAATGTATAAATCCATGTTGAAATGTTCCACATTGTCATGTTGCATTTTAATCGGCATAAAACAATAACCTCTGCCAATCCTGACTTCAGCACATTGCAGAACAGTACATCCGAACGCAGCCGAAGTCTCAAAATTTAACCATTGACTTCCGGAATGTTAACCATTGAAATTGTGAAAAGCCACGGTATGCAGGTATGCGTTGAATGGAACGTTCCTGTAATATCCCCAGTATTAATACTTTCGACTCCTCATTAATTATGACATATACACTTATTCCATATCTGCCTGTATAACTGGGTGTGTGTTCGCGACATTTATAGACACCAAATTTGTTTGAGATATCAATCTACTACGATTCGATTTAGAATAAAAAAAAACTTTGAACACTTAGCATAGAATTATGGTAAGTCTGAAGATGAAACTAAGATGTTTTAAGATGAAGTCCAATATAAAACATTTAGAATGCCTTGAATATAAAGGGTCATACTGCACCCTACATCAAGTTTTCTCTCGTATTCAAAGTAACTTGAGCTGATCACATCCTGGAACACCTTTACTCAGCAAAACAGATCAGATCTACAACTTATCTGGACGTTTGGGCCCTTCATGCTGATTTCCGCTCATATTTGGTGATTAACAGTAGATATGGATAGTTAAACCTCGCTGTCGTCTGGGCGTTACCGATAATGCCGATAACAGACACACCCGTCCTGCCTCGCGAACATTTATCTCTACCACTGCCTCGGGCCTTCACATCAAAGATCGACCGCCGAGATATAATCGGTGATTTCCTTATTTGTCACCACTAGCGGAAACACATTTGGGGCATCTAAACGCTGATTTTTACAATCGTCACCAGTATAATTAGTTTAAGGGAACGATAACACTGGTGACATTAAGGAAAATCAGCAGTATGGGTTAGTATCAAAACGGAACGCACAATACCGCTAGTGGTGACGTTTTCTTGAAATCAGCGATTGCGTCGAAACAAGATCAGTAGGAAAAGGGACCAAGTTACTGGTGATTTTTTGGCACTTTGTCACCACAGCTTGTTCACAGTGTGAAAAGATACCCAGCCACTATGTGTAAGGTGACGTATTCTCTCACTATTTGTTCGTCATTCCTCCTAATAAGGCGGCACGGGTGACCAGATACAAAGCTCAACCAATCAATAACTCACTTATACGGCACATTTCGAAATTCAAATGGAATCGATGTCAATGACGGTTCGTGATTCTGTTGAACAGAGCCAGTGCTCGGATATATCGCATCTATTTCGAAGTGGGAACGGAGAAGTCGACTTATGTTTAAAGATGTAAAAAATCTGACTTGACCTGTTATTCGTATCTATGAGGTTTGAAATGGGAAATTATCTTTATATCTTATCAGCCACCATTGCAGTCCTGCTATATCTTAGTATAAAGAAGACTTACAGGCTTCCGACAATATTTAAAATTGAATAACCGTTTTATTCTGACGCATATATGTACAAGTGCAATTTGCAAGATGCGTAAACCGCCATTTCCATGTAATCGCGATGTTGAGTTTATAATATATTTATATTCTTATTTATTCATAACCAAATGAAATCTTGTGTCTTTTTTGTATGCCCACCAAAAAGGTGGACGTATTATGTGATGACGATTTCCGTCCGTCCTAAAACGTTTAGGATAATTCCTTATAATGGCAAGGCAATGTCGTGGATTCCTTCCTAGTAAGAATTTTTCCTCAACTATAAAACCCAAGACATGTTTCCCTAAATTTCCTTCAAACAAGCCCTGAACTTTAGCGTGACATTTTATAACGTATTGAGGAATTTCATTTCTGGGCCAGTTTTCTATCTACAGTTCCAATTTCTGATGAGTGGATACCTTAGGAGGGGACGATGTGTGGTGTACCGAAATGGGGTCGATATCAGTCAAAAGTCGCCGAGGCCTAAACATCAGGATATCTTTTATTTTATTTTTTGTGAATGGATTCATTAGGTAGAAAAGAGGTGTTGCGTACCAAAACTGAGGCCAACGTGAAAAGGTCGGAGGTTACAGTGACCACAAAATATGGAAATCTTTAAAACTGGCATTTTTGTGTCAGTATGTACCAAAATATAGGTCAAGATCACTCTGACCCCAAAATCAGGAAATTGTTAAAATTCACAAATTGTTGTGTCCGTAGATACGTAGAGACGATGTGTCACGTACCAAAATTTAGATCAAGGTCAAAGTTACTGTGAACGCAATTCAGGAAGTCGTTAACAACTGATTCATTTTTCGTGTCAGTAGATACATTAGGAGAGAGGATGTGTCATGTTCGAAAAGTTAGGTCTCTGTGACTCCAGAATCAGGACATTCCATTTCCGTAGGTACATTAAGGCAAGACGATGTGTCATGTACCCTAAATTAGGTCAAGATCGAAGGACAAGGTCAGTGGCCCAAAATCAGGAAATCATTAAAATCGATTTTTTACGTGTTAGAGGACACAAAAGGACAGATGGTGTCTAGCCAAAGTTGACTCTTGTTGAACCATGATGTCCAATTGACTCGCTCGTGGGGTAAATCCATACCTCGGAAGTCAATTAATATCTTGGTGGGCCCAGGCATGTGTCCATCATCAGTCCTCATCTAATCTCCGAGTAATCGACATGAGTAATTTAAAGATCGCCGACCGACAACCAACCTGCTACTCAGAGATGGTCCACCACGAAGCCAGAGTTTGAGCCAGCAACTCGCATACCATCAACTGAGTCGACACAGGTAGCTCCCATCCCGCCCTTATGATCCAACCCCTTTTGAGGTCTTCGTCAAAATAGTCGATCTGTTCTTACTGTTAAATCGCCGAGTCTCAGTTTTTGTATATCTGTGGATTTGTGTTGAGTTTCGTTTATATCTTTTTTCGACTGTGGTTTCGTGAACGTGTCCAACTGTATTTGAAATTCCGTGCTTGTATTCTGTGAATCACTGTGCAGCGAACGTTGAAGGTTTCTTCAGCTTTGTTAACATTTTGAGTTCAGGCTGGCGCCATTACCTAGTATCTTGTTCATGTACCTGCTTTGTGCTCATTACTTTTAATCGTATCTGTGCCATACATTTGCATCTCGATTAAAAGTCTTCGTTCGGCGGTCTATGTGCAGCAGACTTTTGTTAATTTGTTGGCTGAATAGGGCATCGAGGTAGGGGAGGTGGAGGCGCTGGGACAGAATAGTTTGGCATGTTCTATTCACAAACTTTTGTAGTTGCACGTCTTGGATATTGACGAGTTTACGGTGGTTTTGCCTGCGTTCGCTGCAAATTGCTTATTGTTGTTTCCGGTCGTGCGATGTAGTGTTTCCGAAGCCGTATTCTGTCAGAGATGTTATAATAATAATAATAATGATAAATCTTTTATTTTGTAAGGGTTGTACACAATTAGCGCCAGGGAAGCTAGTTTACATTGTGGCCCTTCAAACGTATGTACAACATTAGTGAATATGATTAAATGAAATATAATAAATATATAATATAAAACTAGTACCATATATTTGTATGTAACACAATATAATAATAAACAATATAGTAATAAGCTAATTTGGTTATATAAAAAAGATAATAATAAATATAAATAAAAATAAATGAAATAAAATAAAATAAAACAAAATGGGGGAAAATATATATATATATAAAAAGAAAAGTAAATGTTGGGTATGGAATAGCCCTGCTGTAGTGTGGGACAGTCCTGATGAGCAGATGGTGATAGATTGTGATACTGCACAGAGAAGTGAGCTGACTGTGACTGGTCAACAATCTGTTGAGAACATGGGAGGTGACAAAGTACAGACCGCTTATGCCGGTGTGGTCATGTCATCCAGGTTGCCACATGAACAGGTACAATACAAGCGTACCTGAGATACAACACATATCACGAATCGTTAGATGATGTGACTGTCAGTATGTCGTCACCTCTTCCCACTTCCCTTATGTGTTGTAATTTTTACCTGTATATGGCGAGATTCCGCTGGTGGACGTTTCGTCCCCGAAGCCCGCCCCCTGTACAGACCTTTTGGTCGTTGATATATGTTGGCATTTGTGGCAAGTTGATGCTGGGTCGACATCGGGCCTTACAGACTAGTCTTTTGTGTTAAATGCCGTCATTTTCATTTAACGACGATGCAGCTCACCAGTCCCCAGTGTACGAGTTGTCACAGCGACACAGCTCACCAATTACCAATATACGAGTTGTCAGAGCATTTCCATCATAGCTCTCTAGATTTGTATCTAATACCGCTTATGCCGATGCTAGGGGCCGTGTGGTCATATCATCCAAGTTGTCACATGAACAGGTAAAATAAAAGCGTACCTGAGATACAACACATATCACGAATCGTTAGATTCTTGGTATGTGCTTTAGAATAGGTTAACCGGAAGACCATACTGTGAAGTCATTTGACTGTCAGTATTTTCGGCACCTCTTCCCACTTCCCTTGTATGTGTTGTAATTTTTACCTGTATATACCGAGATTCTGCTGGTGGACGTTTTGTCCCCGAGGCCCGCCCCCTGTACAGACCGTTTGGTCTTTGATATATGTTGGCATTTGTCGGGACTTGATGCTGGGTCGACATCGGGCCTTACAGACCAGTCTTTTGTGTTAAATGCCGTCATTTTCATTTCACGACGATGCAGCTCACCAATCCCCAGTGTACGAGTTGTCACAGCGACACAGCTCACCAATTACCAAAAAACGAGTTGTCAAAGCATTTCCATCATAGCTCTCTAGATTTGTATCTAATACCGCTTATGCCGGTGCTAGGGGCCGTGTGGTCATATCATCCAAGTTGCCACATGAACAGGTACAATAAAAGCGTACCTGAGATACAACACATATCACGAATCGTTAGATTCTTGGTGTGTGCTTTAGAATAGGTTAACCGGAAGACTATACTGTGAAGTCATGTGACTCTTGTCAGTATGTCGGCACCTCTTCCCACTTCCCTTATATGTGTTGTAATGTTGAAGATTGCAAAAATTAAGTTGAGAAGGCGTGGAGTTGAACTGAGGGAAGGGAGAAGGTGTAGACTGTTCTATTAGGCGAGGGCAAAATGTTGTGCATAGAGGTGAGAAAGTCATGCTCGAGGTTGTCAAAGTTGTGCAGGAAAGTGAAGGGGGTGAGTTACGTGAAACTGTTGAGCATGTCACTGAAGCATCTGACTTGGACCCTCCAGAACCTCCCGAATCGAGATAGATTGTGTGTTTCTCGGCAGAAAAAAATGGATGTCAGGGGCCCATTCCATTGGGTGGATCGGCCTAAACATCATGTGTGGGCGATCAAACAAGAAGACGATGATCTCTCCTCCCAAGAGCATGAGCTATAAGATTCTGCAGATGTTGAGACCATGTCGCTGTAAATTCACTGAGAAATCTGCGACAGAACTGACTCTGGTTTTGTACAGTGGTGATGGTTTTATGGTGGATTCTTTGTTGTGCTTGTTTATAAATTACCCGAGTCTGGTAAACATGAAATGTGGTAAGTATATGGATATGGGGGTTGAATTCAAAGGGAATATGGCAGAAAGTCTCATAACAGATTGTTTGACAACGATAGATTTGTGATGTGCTTATAATGTTTAAATGAACTCCACAAACATTGGCTGGAAAATCTCATAAAATATATGATTAGGGATTGTTCGACAACGATTGATTTTGATGTAATTATGTTGTTAGATATTCGATCGTAGATAGCGATATATGTTGTTGGTCGCTGTATAGCTGTAATATTGCTGAACGGACGTCAAATAAAATTTTCTCTCTCTCCCCCAACACTGTTGTTATGCACCTACAAATTTATATGATTGCTTTCAAAACAGAGCCAGAAGAAATTTCTACAGGAAAACAGTAGTCAAACAAACTTACAACAAAATACCACATGGTTCAATTAAAGATTGTATATGATTAACCAACCAAAAGCTAACCACAGTTACAAAATGTGGTACAATATGTCACAAACATTGGATTTATTTGAATACTATAAAAACAGAGTGCGGCACGCCGATTAAATGATTTTAAATGTTCATAAACAGTCCGTTAGGAGTCCAGTTCGATCCGCTTTCCTTCTGGGGTTGCTGAACAACAACTCCCAGTCGCTTTGTCCCGTGTCCAGTCCTGTTGTCCGCTCCTCGTGAAATCCACACGTTTCACACACCACAATGCAGTTATTTTCCGGCGACGATCAATGTCCAAGTCCAATTTTTTAACACGAACCAAGATGCACCACTACGGACATTCTCCCGACGATGTGGACTTCACAGTGAAGTCTCCAAAAAGGGACTTTTAGCCAGCCCTTCTGTGATCCAGTTAACCAGCACTTCTTTGATCCAATAATTCCACTCGCACTCTTTTGCGTGAAAACACTTGTCGACAGTCCAAAAGTTCCTCAACCAGTTTCATGATCTCGCTCAATGAGATGGCTATAAGGCAGCCTTTCTCAATATTACAGAATGTCACTTGTTCATACAATGCAAATCACAGGCGTTATATCTCTGTCTAGTCACACACTGAACAAATTTCTCCTGCGATGCGAACACTCCTCGTACATATACCTCACATATTACTTTCGAGAAATTATCTCATACAGAGAACAACAAAGAACTTCCTGGGACATTCTAGGACTTCCCGAAACATTCTATAGCTTCCTGGGACATTTTGCACAGTTCTATGCCAGAAAATGAAATATACAATAAGTGCAGAATGAGGTCATTTTCACAGGATAAACATGTTTACAAATTACTGCTGTGACAGTGCTACACTAGAGAAAATTAACTATCTACACAATATACCAAAATGAATTACAATTCAGAAAAAAAGAAAGACCAAAGTACAGCATCATAACACTGTGAACACACGACTATGGCGAGATCTGTTCAAATAAATGAGCGTTGGAGGTTTCACCACAAAAGGTATTCCAAAGAGGTAATCGTCGTAATTGCAGTCCATCATACATTGGCACCCAGCTAGACTACTATGTACTTCGTGGTCCATATGAACTCACTGGACAAGAATCCGGTTCATATGGAGATCGATCGAACAGCGTCCATGCTGAAATCCCCGGATATGAGCTGGGCAGCGGCGTACAGATCAATTGCTAAGAAGAAACACCTCTCTGAACACATAATTATCATCAAAAGTGATTTTTGTTAAATCCCACTGAACACAACCCCCTCAGTTTTACGTATGAGCGAACTACTTTTGGGATGCTGATATTCAATTAACAGGAGAACTGATCCACGGATCCTTCTTTTTGTGATATGGTCAACCAAGAAATAATATAGAAAAAGAAAACTGTTCGAAGCGTTCGACTAACACCACTTTTAAAATATAGCCTGGAAGCAGTTGTTAGATGCTGTGCAAAATGTGAAGGCAATGTCAATCAACGCCACAGAACATAGTCTGCTGTAGAAACTCGCAAAGAAATGTGTTCCACCAAAGCCCTTCATTCTACTTTTCCCAAATTCTGTTATAAATATCGCACACTGACGGCAAAATGCGATCGCAACGTACAAGATTTCTAACGCGGCGTTTCGTAACTTGTGTCTAATTCGCTCAACTTGGGTGTTTGAACGCCATGTGTTTTACATCTCCATAGTGTCACATGAACAGTCACAATCATAGCTTAAGTGAAATACATTATTCTATAGCAAACAACTTAGAAGTCCATTTGGATAAAAAGACACTTGTCATTGATGATGATTTCACGAATCGAACATCATGATGACTTGCTACCAGCAAGAACAATGCTTTTAGCTATTCATTTAGGAAATGGAACTAATTCTCTATCGTGTTTCGATTATTAATCCTGAATTTCTTTCTGTGGACGACGGTTGAATACTGAATGTCGGATCTGATGCCAGTAAACTACAACACATATAAGGGAAGTGGTAAGAGGTGCCGACATACTGACAGAACCACATGACTTTACAGTATAGTCTTCCGGTTAACCTATTCTAAAGCACATAATCTAACGATTCTCGAGATGTGTTGTATCTCAGGTACGCTTTTATTGTACCTGTTCATGTGGCAACTTGGTTGACATGACCACACGGCCCTAGCACCGGCATAAGCGGTATTAGATACAAATCTAGAGAGCTATAATGGAAATGCTCTGACAACTCGTATATTGGTAATTGGTGAGCTGTGTCGCTGTGACAACTCGTACACTGGGGATTGGTGAGCTGTGACGTCGTCAGAGTATTGTATAGTTATTTCAATGAATTTTTTATATATACTAATTGTGGTTGACGACATTTATCGAGACGTTCAATAAACGTTTCTTATACAAATACAACCCGTCGTTATGTTATAATAGAGTGTTTGCTAACACAAGAGCGTGGGAAGTCAATAAAATACGAACACTGCGAGATTATCGCAGTTATCTGGAGAGATAATCAATCAATGATACAAGGTGTCCGATTCAATGAGTCAGCATGAAAATCTCTTCATTTCTTTGCTTGATATTTGACCAATTAAGCGCTCAATATTTCAGATTGACATTGAGAGTGAAAAACACAAATAGTTGTTTTATAGAAATAAAATATTCAGTCGGCGAAGATAGCGTTAGAATAACTGACAAGAATTATTTCTGTCACACTACGCGTGTCTGTATCTGACGTGTTTGATGTTTGCTTGACTACACATGTACACATATCATGAAAATGATGCACAGTTGAAGTCTGTCTGTCTTAATAATGGAGCTTCCAGAAATCCACCAAATTGCCTTTTTGTAGCTTGTACAACAAACTTAGATTCACACAGTCAGTAACTCTCATCATACTTGCAATAAAACGCTGTTATCCCTGAATTCAGATGTAGACTGACACCTACCTTTCGAACATATCTATTAAATGCATTAGTACTGTTAAACTTGGGACAAAGTATTAAATGAAGTATATTTAGTATAGTATTAGTATTCGAGTGTCATATTATATGCCAGAAAATGAAATAAAAATCTGACCGAGGGGTCAGAAAAAAAAATAGACTTGTTCCTGATAGAAATGAACATTTGTTTTCATCATATTTCCAGATAACCGGCAAATAATTTCGTTTCATCTTGACACAATCTAGAAAATACGCGTCACCAATTTACTCTTCTTTCAAATGCCCAAAACCATTTTCTACTTTTGTCTATCTCTTCCCCACAAGTTTGGCTTGGCTGTTTAACAATGAATATATACTTTCAGTACACCAATGATTAAATTATTCATTCGAAATTGATTTATTTCGTTGTTTGAAATGTATTAAGACCTGTGCTTGAGGTGTGTTAGTCTGTACCTCAAGAGGATCCAACAATGAGCTAATAAGGTGACATTTCCCTCTTTATCAGTAAGAACCTTCCCATGCAATGGGATATAAATTCCATGCCATAGAATTTCATAGACGATAACAGCCATACTAATTAGATTGATGGCAATCTGACAAAGAGAAATATCGATGAAAAGTTTTACGCATATTCATTTATTGGAATTTAGTTGAATCAACCTTTTAAAATACCATTTACGACATATTTAATGTATATTTCTGAAGGTTCATGCATAATAGAACCATTCACCTTTGTCGTGTTAACCAAACGTTCACACCGATATCTACACAAGAGTTGACATTTTAAGGTCACAGACACATCAGAATTTATATCTGGTCTTCTGGATATAATGCAGTTGTATTACCAACGTTGCGGCATTAACCTAATGCCTTCAGCAGGGTGTTAAAATGATTACAGCAAAGGGGCTATATATATATGTCCAAGAAACTAGTGAGCACATTTCACTGAACAGGTTCTCACTCGTTAGAGAAGGAGAACAACTCGGAGTGAGCATGAAGGGGTTAAAGGTTATACGTCAAGTTCAAATAGAGTTCTGAAGTTCTGTCCAGTTAGTATAGAAAACAAAAGCCATTACTGTTCATAATCATTTAAAGTTGAAATTGAAAGTAACAACAGAATTGTTGAGGTTTGGGGTCATGTTAAAACCTGGAAGACTGAGAACATTCTGCCACATCGAATTTGGTTCTACATATGGGTTGTTCTCCTTCTCTAACGAGTGAGAACGTGTTCAGTGAAATGTGCTCACTAGTTTCTTGTATATATATATATAGCCCCTTTGCTGTAATCATTTTAACACCCTGCTGAAGGCATTAGGTTAATGCCGCAACGTTGGTAATACAACTGCATTATATCCAGAAGATCAGATTTATTGTTTAGTTCCTGACTTCAAATTATACCTGGATGAGTGATAATCTCCATTCCCATGTTCAAGGTTAGAAACACTAAAACTGAGTTTTAGCTTGAGAACACGTCTTAGCCTAAATGTGTTTAGTTTTAAACACCTATGTGTCCATAACCTAAATGCTTACGTGTTTAAATCCCGAACACACATGTTTCAGGCACAACAAGCATGTTCTCAAAGTGAACCCCACTTTTAGCGTTTTAACTGTAAACATATTATTTACAGTTATTACTATGAAACACTGGCGGCGAACACAAGAGCTAATTCTATTACCGTAAATGTATTACAATGGAACACTCGTTCTCATCAACCATTAATAATTATTGAAATGGTGTACATTTGTTGCAACATTTGTTGCAAGATTATATCGAAGAAATCAGAATACTTTCCGTTGAATCTTCATCTGACCTAAATGCACCTTCTAATCTAGTGCTCCTCGAAATAATTTCGGAGTGCCAGAAAGGTTACTCCAATACAACTCGAACTGACGTTCGATTGCATTCCGATTTTAAGCAACATAACCAGGGTGGTGAAAACAGATCCTGGAGTACTAACAACATATCATATAACCCCACAGCCAAATATACTGACTGCATATTTCTAAAAACATAACAAGAACCAAAACTGATCCTTGCGATCATTTGTATCTCAGCCACGCTTTTATTTTAGCTGTTCATGAGGACATCTTGAAATGGCATGATCATACGGCCGCTAACACCGACTTGAGCTGTATTAGATACAAATATTAAGCCAGATGATGTAATAGCCCTATCAAGTCATCTGATGGAAAATAATGAACAATGTGACCGTTAGATTTTATAGTTATAGTGATTGACAAGTATGCTAATATGACTGATAGAGGATTTGCATTTTCGAAGAGATTGTCTTATTGCAAAAAATCTTGTTATAGCTGAAAAACCTGTCGACACGCCGATTTGATGTAATGAAGTCTCAGTGGTCAATCGTATTAGTTGCCCAACTATTCACATTTTTGTAACAGAGTTTGACGAGATTATGACATTGCTGGATGGCGACAGTGTCCCACTTCAAGTGGTTAACTAAACTAGTGCCCCATTGCAAACACTTGAAATAAATTATGAAATTTGGAAAAATCGTGCTTACCACTGCAACAGTGTTTATTGCAATAATAATGTATTCGAATACAAGAGTTTCTTATTGCACTACATGTATTGCAATCACAGGCCCGCAACAAGAGTTTGCAGTGAATAATGTTTTTAGCTATTCATTTTGGAAATAGCGCTAACTCTCCATCGTCTTTCGATTATTAATCCGGAAATATTTCGATAGACGACGGCTTGATACTGAATGTCGGATCTGATGCCTACAGCACAGCCAATTCAATTCAATTCAACTTTATTGCTATCTCTGCACTGCTGACATAGACCAAGGGGAGACAACTCCCAACCAGTAAAATCATTTATGGCAAAGTATTGTATAGTTATTTCAATTAATTTTTTATATATACTAATAACAGAAGAGCGTGGAAAGTCAATAAAATAAGAACACTGCGAAATTATCGCAGTTATCTGGAGAGATAATCAATCAATGATACAAGGTGTAATAAAAATCGCTTCATTTCTTTGCTTGATATTTGACCAATAAAGCGCTCAATATTTCAGATTGACATTGAGAGTGAAAACACAAACAGTTGTTTTATTGAAATAAAATATTCAGTCGGCAAAGATAGTGATCGAATAACTGACAAGAATTGTTCCTGTCACACTACGAGTGTTTGTATCTGACGTGTTGATGTTTGCTTGAATACACATGTGTACATCTCACGAAAATGATGTACAGTTGAAGTCTCTGTCATAATAATGGAGCTTCCAGAAATCAACTGTTTCGTTCCACCAAAATTGCCTTTTTCGTAACTTGTATAACACACTTAGATTCACACGGTCAGTAACTCTCATCATACTTACAATAAAACGCCGTTTTCCCTGAATTCAGATGTAGACTGACACCTACCTTTCGAACATATCTATTAACCCTATCTTTTTGGGCGTATCTTGGCCTGGGGGGGTGGCATTCGCCCCCCCCCCATAATTATTTTTCTTACCCCTTGAGCTAGGGGGCTGAAACTTACCACACTATACCCTTGGGTCAAGCTGTACCAGAAAATCCAAGATGGCCCGCTTGCTGACGTCACAGTGACCTCATTTTCAAAAACATTTTTATTCGATTTTTCGGTCCGATTTTCCGATTTTTTTATTTATGCAATTTCTCCATAAAAACTGCATGATAAATTAGCAAACATTAATGTGATGTGAAATAAAATTTGCCCACTTTTTTCATTGCGGAAAAGCAGAAATTTTGAAGAAATATGACAAAAACATCACTTTTCTGGTACCCCACGTGGCCGCCATCTTGAGTTTACCCATGATCCTCTGCTCGGGGGTTATGCAAAGTTATGCTCAAAATGACCCCAATATGATAAACTAAAAAGTCAAAGAGTTTCAGCTCTCCATTTTTTGTCGTTCCGATATTAGCGCAGAAAGTTTGGTAGCGGGAGGGGGGGGGGTGTGGGCGAATGGCCTCCCCCCAGGCCAAGTGCTGTTATACTTGGGACGAAGTATTAAATGAAGTATATTTAGTATAGTATTAGTATTCGTGTGTCATATTATATGCCAGGAAATGAAATAAAAATCTAACCGAGGTCAGAATTTTTTTTAGATTTGTTCTTAATAGAAATGAACATACATTTGTTTTCATCATATTTCAGATAAATAATTTCGTTTCATCTAAACACAATCTAGAAAATGCGGGTCACCAGTTTCACTCTTCTTTCAAATGCGCAAACTTTTGTTTACGTTATCCTAAATTTTCTCGAAATTATTTGCATGGATGTTTAACGATGAATATGTACTTTCAGTATACCAATGATTTAACTATTCATTCGAAATTGATTTATTTCGTTATTTGAAATGTATTAAGACCTGTGCTTGATGTGTGTTAGTCTGTACCTCAAAAGGAACCAACAATGAGCTAATAAGGTGACATTTATCAGTAAGAACCTTCCCATGCAGTGAGATATAAATTCCATGCCATAGAACTTCACAGAAGATAACAATCATACTAATTAGGTCGATGGCAATCTGACAAATAGAACATCGATGAAAACTTTTACGCATATTCATTTAATGGAATTTAGTTGAAACCAAGTTTTAAAATATCATTTTATTTTTAATTACCAACTGATAAACGTTTGACGTTCAAACACGCTCTCACCGGGAGTCCAAAATTACGACATATTTGATGCATATTTCTGAAGGTTCATGCATAATAGAACCATTCACCTTTAGATATCATGTTTGTCGTGTTAACTAAAAGTTCAAACCGATATCTACACAAGAGTTGACATTTAAAGGTCACAGACCCATCAGCATTCATGCCACAATGGCTTTCTGAAATATCGCATTGTCATATTGCTGTTTCAATATTCAGGACCGAGCGTGTGTCATCTTTTAGCTCGTTTCAAAAAAGCCCCATCATCTCGTATTCTCCTTTCATAGGGTGATGACTAACGGAGTAGACCTGGTGATTATTACGCATGTTAACGCTTTTCATACGCTCTTCAGCGATTGCATTTGTCGCTCCTAATACAATCTATTCCAACAGAAGGGTTTCACTCTACAATAAAAATATTGCAATAGAGCACTCACACTAACCACTACACTGTAACTCACATGTTTAGGATTAGAAACACTAAAAGTGAGGTTCAATATGAGAGCACGTCTTAGCCTAAATGTGTTTAGGTTTAAACACCTATGTGTTTATAACCTAAATACCTACGTCTTTATATCCTAAAGACTCATGTTTTAAGCCATATAAACGTGTTATCAAAATGAACTTCACTTTTAGCGTTTTAACCCCAAACATGTGATTTACATGAACAGCTGCAATAAAAGAACGGTTGAGATACTGATGTTACATCCGAGAATCCACCGAATTCACCGAATTCTCGGGTCTGAATGTTAGGTGTCGACGAATGCTTTCCTGTAGAGTCATATGGCTGCTTTTTAGTCGTCAGAATTCGTCAATTTTCCCCATCTCTTGCATAAGGCTTCAACTTACAGTTATTGCAATAAAATACTCTCGGCGAATACAAGACCAATAAATGTATTACAATAGAACACTGTCTCATCAACCATTAATAATTATTGAAATGGTGTACATGTGTTGCAATCGCAGTTGAGATTACAACATATATAAGGGAAGTGAGAAGGGGTGCCGACATACTGACAACACTCACATGACTTCACAGTATAGTTTTCTGGCCAACCTATTCTAAAGCACATAACAAGAATCTAACGATTCGTGATATGTGTTGTATCTCAGGTACGCTTTTATTGTACCTGTTCATGTGGCAACTTGGATGATATGATCACACGGCCCCTAGCACCGGAAAACACGGGAAACACGATTATAACGAAGAAATCAGAATACTTTCCGTTAAATCTGTATCTGACCTAAATGCACCTTCTAATCTAGTTCTCCTCGAAATAATTTCGGAGTGCCAGAAAGGCTACTCCATTATAACTCGAACTGACGTTCGATTGCATTCCGATTATAAGCAACATAACCAGGGTGGTGAAACAGATGCTGGAGTACTAACAACATATCATATAACCACACAGCTAAATATACTGACTGCATATTTCTAAACACATCACAAGTACCAAATTTATCCAGGTGATGATTTGTATCTCAGGCACGCTTTTATTGCAGATGTTTATGAAGACATCTTGAAATGGCATGACCGTACGGCCGCTAGCACCGACTTGAGCTGTATTAGATACAAATATTAAGACCGATGATGTAATAGCCCTATCAAGTCATCTGATGGAAAATTATGAACTATGGGATCGCTAGATTTTATAGTTATAGTGATTGATAAGTGTGCCAATATGACTGAGAGAGGATTTGCATTTTCCAAGAGATTGTCTTATTGCAAGAAAACATTGTTATTACAAGCGTCTTGTCCGTCATTCATAATCCAGCCGTCGTCCATTAGAGAATATCCGCGTCCATAATCCAAAGACCTATTCCATTTTCCACATAACAGTATTAGCACCAAATTCAAAAAGACAATCAAACCTGTGGACACGCCTGATTCGATGTAATGAAGTCTCAGTGGTCAATCGTGTTCGTTACCCAACTATTCACATTTTTGTAACAGAGTTTGACGAGATTATGACATTGGAAGATGGCGACAGTGTCCCACTTCAAGTGATTAACGGAACTAATGCCCCATTGCAATCACTTGAAATAAATTATGAAATTTGAAAATTCGTGCTTACCACTGCAGCAGTATTTATTGCAATAATAATGTATTTGAATACAAGAGTTTCTTATTGCAGTACATGTATTGCAATCACAGGCCCTCAAAACAAAGAGTTTGAAGTGAATAATGTTTTTAGCTATTCATTTTGGAAATAGCGCTAACTCTCTATCGTCTTTCGATTATTAATCCAGAATTATTTTCTGTAGACGACGGCTGAATACTGAATGTCGGATCTGATGCCTACAGTATAACCAATTCAATTCAATTCAACTTTACTGCGATCTCTGCAATGGTGACATAGACCGAGGGGAGACAACTCCCAACCAGTAAAATCATTTATGGCAAAGTGTTGTATAGTTATTTCAATGAATTTTTTATATATATACTAATTGTGGTTGGCGACATTTATCGAATCGTTCAATAAACGTGTCTTATACAAATACAACACGCCGTAATGTTATAACAGAGTGTTTTCTAAGACGAGCGTGGGGCGTCAATAAAATACGAACACTGCGAGATTATCGCAGTTATCTGGAGAGATAATCAATCAATGATACAAGGTGTCCGATTCAATGAGACACCATGAAAACCTCTTCGTTTCTTTGCTTGATATTTGACCAACAAAGCGCTCAATATTTCAGATTGACATTGAGAATGAAAAACACAAATAGTTGTTTTATGGAAAGAAATTATTCAGTCGGCAAAGATGTCGATCGAATAACGGACAAGAATTATTTCTGTCACACTACGAGTGTCTGTATCGAAAAATGATGCACGTTGAAGTCTGTCATAATAATGAATCTTCCAGAAATCAACTGTTTGTTCCACCAAAATTAACTTTTTGTAGCTTGTATAACAAACTTAGATTCACACAGTCCGTAACTCTCATCATACTTGCAATAAAACACCGTTTTCCCTGAATTCAGATGTAGACTGACACATACCTTCCGAACATATCTATTAAATGCATTAGTACTGTTATACTTGGGACAAAGTATTAAATGAAGTACATTTAGTATAGTATTAGTATTCGTGTGTCATATTATATGCCAGAAAATTCAATAAAAATCTGGCCAAGTGGTCAGAAAAAAATAGATTTGTTCTTGATAGAAATGAACATACATTTGTTTTCATCATATTTTCAGATAACTGGCAAATAATTTCGTTCCATCTAAACACAATCTAGAAAATGCGGGTCGCCAGTTTACTCTTCTTTCCAATGCTCAAAACCTTTTCTTACGTTTTCCTATCTCTTGGCCACAAGTTTGGCTTGAATTTTTAACAATGAATATATACTTTCAGTACACCAAGGATTAAATTATTCAATCGAAATTGATTTATTTCCTTATTTGAAATGTGTTGGGACCTGTGCTTGATGTGTGTTAGTCTTTACCTCAAGAGGGGCCAACAATGAGCTAATGAGGTGACATTGCCATCTTCAGTATAGTAAGAACCTTCCCATGCAGTGGAATATAGATTCCATTCCATAGAATTCCATAGAAGATAAAAGCCGTGCTAATTAGATCGATGACAATCTGACAAATAGAAACATCGATGAAAACATTTACGCATATTCATTTATTGGATTTTTTAGTTGAATCAACCTATTAAAATACCATTTTATTTTTAACTACCAACTGATGAACGTTTGACGTCCAAAATTACGACATATTTAATGCATATTCCTGAAGGTTCATGAATAATAGAACCATTTACCTTCAGAAATCATGTTTGTCGTGTTAACTAAATGTTCACACCGATATCTACACAAGAGTTACAAGCGTCTAGTCCGTCATTCATAATCCAGCCGTCGTCCATTAGAGAATATCCGCGTCCATAATCCGAAGACCTATTCCATTTTCCATATAACAGTATTAGCACCAAATTCAAAAAGACAATCATAGTATACATAAACATAGGCTTGTTTCCTGCAAGAGAGAAGCGGTCAACAGTTTTCAATGATGCCGGCAAGACATCATGATGTTCCAAAAATATCAAATCCGTATCGCTGATCAGTATTCTTAATCCGTAATATTCGTTTTAGAGTCGTTATCCAAAAAAGATGTATCTCAGTCACGCTTTGATTGTGACTGTTCATATGAGCACCATGAGGATATTGAAGTACATGTGTTCATACGGCCCCTAGCCCCGGGTTAAGCGGAATTAGACACAAGTTACGAAACGTAGCGCCATAGATCTTGCACGCTACGTTCGTACTTTGCTATCAGCATGCGATATGTATCGCCAAATTTGAGAAACTTTGAGTGGAGGCGCTTGGTGGAATAGCCCTGTTTTATAAGTTTCTGCAACAATGTTTTGTGACGTTGATTAAAATCATCACATTTAACACAGGATCTAGCAAATGCTACTAAGCGAGATATGTATACGCCATATGCAGGTCCCACTGGAATATTACTATCCAGATAGGGATAGTTTACGATGTCGAAATTGTAATCATCTCTTTTGTCATAAAGTCGACGAGAGAGAATGCCCGCTTCATTTTTGTAGAGATAGAGATCTAAATAAGATGTACCTGTAGGGCTATCTGTAGTTTCCTTCAAATCCAGTGAAGGTGGATATATATCCTTCACTGCTTCATTTATATAGCGGTTATCCACAGCGAGAAGATCGTCTATATAGCGTTTGGTGAATGAGAAGGAACGGGCTTTGAATGGATCGGTTTTTGAAAGCGCCATTGGAATACCTATATGCTGCTGATATATTGTGTTGCCAAATTTCACATAGATATTTTTAATGAGAAATTCAAGCAACTCTATAAACAAAGAAACATCCCATGAATGATATCTCTTGTATGTAGTCGAGCTAAAGAATGCTTTATGGCTTCCGACATTAATATATCTACGGTCAGTTTTCTTGAACACAGATACTATTAATGAACTTATACGGTCAATAAGGTCCTGATGAGGGATTGTAGTATAGAGAGTCGAGAAATCCCATGTGGATACATGTCTGTACGGTATGGGGCCTTTAGCATCAAGTTCTTCCGTGAGACATTTTGAGTTTTTCAATATCCACATACATTCAACGCCAGAGTTCTTAGAAATAGTGGCGCAATACCTTTCCCAAAATGCTTTTACCTCCTGAAGGGCCCTCGTCAATAGGGTTGAAAGAAGCTTGGTGGTGCAGCTTCTAGAACCAGCTATGAATCTAGCTTTGTATGGTGATTTATGCATTTTGGAAGTCCAGTATATCTTTGGTATGTCGTTATGATTGGTTGGAAGACAAATACCTCTTTCCCTGAGAAACTTTTTGTGATCGTTAAATAAATCTTCCAGAGTAAATGCAGTTTGGGAGTAAGTAAACGTGTTTGATGAAGATATGTCTACACTCAATTCTTTAACCAGCACCTGGTAATAGTAATATTTACATATGAATATTATATTATTCGGAGCTTTGTCTGCTGGTACTATGACGAATTTACTCTGGAGATTTGCTGGAACTTGTTGCGAATTGAGGTTTCTCAGTACTTGTTTTGCTTGGGGAAGAGTATTTCTGTCAATATGGCGGATTGTTTCAAGGACCTTGTTCTTGGTGAGGTCCAGCCAATCAGCGAGTACTGTAGGTTCAACTTTTTCTCGCTTAGACCAATCAATAACGTACTGTTCTAATGCAGAGAGGACTATCTTCTGGTCGGCCTTCAGATTTATTCTTCTCGGCTCTCTATATTTAGGTCCTTTCATCAGGAGTAATTTCAGATCCTTATCACTCACCACATCAAGGTCACCAGTCACAATGTTTGCATGGTGTATAGATAAAGTTCGACAATTCACAATCACAACTATAGCCTCCTGACGTGTATAAGTTCCAGTCAAATTCCTTGACAGCATTGGAGTAATTGAATATTTTGGTGGCTATAGATTTAGTGTACTTATATGAAATGCAAGGAGGTTCTGTGAACTTAAAATAGTTTGGTACAGCGTTGCGTACCTCTGGATCATTCAGGATTCGAGGTAAATTAATGATGTCCAGTCCTTTATCTAAATAGTCGAATTTCAAGAAAAGCCGATCTTGAGATGTTTCGATTATGTTCACTGGACGATACAACCGAAAATAAGCTATATCTTGACATACTTTAATGATTTTTGATGGTATTATATTTCCTGAAGACGCAGATTGTTGTATATCTCTGGCTATTTGATCTAAAGCTCTCAGAGGTAATGCATACAGAACTGTACGCAAACTATGTATACTATTGGGTGTGTTAGTCAAACCCACTAAGCAATTTAAAGTGATATGATCGTGAATCATCGAACTATTAAACTTTCGCCAACCATGGCTGCGATGTCTCCGTTGATGGGGTTTAAATAGTTGGGTAATGTTGGATATATTTGAACGGCGGTTTGTAGCATTGCCGAACCCACTGACATTATCATTTAAACCAAACGGAAACACTGACCCAAGTTCTAGCATCCAGAATAATTCCCGCTCTCGGATGTTTCTCTCAAATCCAAAAGGGGAATCCTTAGTAGATGGATAGACGACGTCTATGATCTGAATACTAAAGTTGTCCCAGCCGTGGTCGGGTCCAGAAAAATGCTTACCTATGAGCAATTGCTTTTTCCTAACGGATTTTCTGTGACCGTTCACCCTCAGATGGAGTCTTTGGGTGGTCTTGCCAACATACTGTTGACCACACTTCTTACAGGAAACTAAATAAATACAGTTTGTAGTAGAACAACTAAGATCAACATACGAGTTAACAGAATATGAGTTACCAGTTAACGCGGAACTAAATGAAGCTGAAGTATTAAAGAGTGGACACGTGAGACATCCACGATGTCCACACTTAGAAATTTTGAAATTATTACATGTAGAATTCGGTGCTAAACAATCATCAAGCGCAATATTACAAGGTTTGATCTCGTGGCCTTGCTTTGCTGTCAGAAATATATCTGTCATTTGGATTGAAAAAGGTCTTAGTGCATTTCGAACTATTAGAGACTCGGCCGAGGAACCTGCACTAAGGTTCCTCGGGTCTGACATTTAAAAGTCACAGACCCATCAGAATTCATTCCACAATGGCTTTCTGGGATATCGTATTGTCATTGTGCTGTTTCAATGGACATGACCGAGCTTGTGACAGATAAATCATTCTAAAATCCCCATCATCTCATATTCGCCTTTCAGAGGGTAATGACTAACGGAGTAGTCCTCGTCATTTATTAAGCATGTAAACGAAAATAACTTTTTATACGCTCTTCAGAGATTGCTTTTGTCTCAATACAATCTATTCCAACACGAGAGTTTTGCTTTGCAATAAAAATATTGCAATAGAGCACTCTTATTAACCACTACACTGTAAATCACATGTTTAGTGTTAGAAACACTAAAGGTGAGTTTTAGTATGAGAGCACGTCTGAGCCTAGATGTGTTTAGATTTAAACACTTATGTGTTTTTCACCTAAATGCCTACGTGTTTATATCCTAAACACTCATGTTTTACACCCTACAAACATGCTCTGAAAATGAACTTCACTTTTAGAGTTCTCACTCTAAACATATGATTTACATGAACAGCTGCAATAAAAGCTGAATCCACCGAATTCTCGGGTCTGAATGTTAGGTGGCGACGAATGCTTTCCTGTGGAGTCATATGGTTGCTTTTTAGTCGCCAGACGTCGTCAATTTTTTCCGCCTCTTGCAGAAGGCTTCAACTTACAGCTATTGCAATGAAATACTCTCGGAGAATACAAGACCAATAAATGTATTACAATAGAACACTCTCTCTCATCAACCATTAATAATTATTGAAATGGTGTACGTGTGTTGCAATCGCAGTTGAGATTACAACACATATAAGGGAAGTGGGAAGAGGTGCCGACATACTGACAACAGTCACATGACTTCACCGTATAGTCTTCTGGTCAACCTATGCTAAAGCACATAACAAGAATCTAACGATTCGTGATATGTGTTGTATCTCAGGTACGCTTTTATTGTACCTATTCATGTGGCAACTCGGATGACATGACCACACGGACCGGCAAACACGGAAACACGGTTATAACGAAGAAATCAGAATACTTTCCGTTAAATCTGTATATGACTTAAATATACTTTCTAATCTAGTTCTCCTCGAAATAATTTCGGAGTGCCAGAAAGGCTGCTCCATTACAACTCGAACTGACGTTCCATTGCATTCCGATTATAAGCAACATAACTAGGGTGGTGGAAACGGATGCTGGAGGACGAACAACATATCATATAACCCCACAGCCAAATACACTGACTGCATATTTCTAAAAACATCACATGTGATGATCACTGATCCATGTGATGATTTGTATCCCAGCCGCGCTTTTACTGTAGCTGTTCATGAGGACATCTTGAAATGGCATCTTGATTAGATAAAATATTAAGACAGATGATGTAATAGCCCTATCAAATCATCTGATGGAAAATGATGAAATATGTGACCGTTAGATTTTATTGTTATAGTGATTGACAAGCGTGCTAATATGACTGATAGAGGATTTGCATTTTCCAAGAGATTGTCTCATTGCAAAAAACATTGTTATAGCTGTAAAACCTGTCTACACGCAGTCTCGGTGGTCAATCGTGTTAGTTACCCAGCTATTCACATTTTTGTAACCGAGTTTGACGAGATTATGGCATTGCTGGATGGCGACAGCGTCCCACTTCAATTGTTTAACGAGACTAGTGCCCAATTGCAAACACTTGAAATAAATTTTCAAATTTGAAAAAACGTGCTTACCACTGCAGCAATGTTTATTGCAATAAGGCAATCGTTCGAATATAAGAGTTTCTTATTGCAGTACATGTATTGCAATCACAGGCCCTCAAGAGTTTTGGAAGGGTAGGTGGGGGTTAGGGTGAAGTGCCGAAATATGGGGTCTTTATACATGACCCCATGCCTGTGTTTCAATATAAAGCATTGGGTTATTGATAGAGACCCCATATTTCGATACTTCACCCTAAAAACAACCCCGTTCCCAATCCAGACTGTGATTGCAATACAGCACTCTCATCATCCGCTATTGCAATAATTAATCGACTTCAGTGCGATAGTGGTTATGAGTGATTTTTCAGAAAATTGGAATGCATTTCGAACGGCCTTTCAGAGTAGACTATCAGACGAAGACATAAAGTGCATGCATGGATAGGGATAACACTATAATCGAAATGTTAAAGAAATTTGGAGGAAAGATTAAGGGGGTTCACTAAATGACCAGTGATCTGGAAGTGATATATGAAGGGGCGGCGGAACCGCCCCGACCATGGTCGGGACAATAATTCCAGGACCGCTGATTACCGTCTACTACAGTCGGGGCAATGTCACAGCGTCTGAATGTATGGTCAATCATGCTGGACGAGTTCGATTTATATTCTATTGCTGTACTAAACACCACTGGCAACAAAATGTCTAGACCTACACCTTTTGAGAGCGAATTGAACCATAATTCGTACCGCATGTATTGTAACATACATATATTTGGGTCTATCCACTAGAAGGAAAAAATATGTCATATTCTCAGGTTCACTGTCATGCCTTAAAGCAATTAAAAATGGAAATTCCACTCATCTTGGAAATTCTACAATTATATGACACCAGATTTGATCAACAGATAGATATTGTGTTTTGTTGGGTGCCTAGTCACGTTGACATCAAAGGCAACACTGAAGCTGATAGATTGGCTAAGGCAGCTCTAGATGAAGAAGTTGACCCTGTTGGAATACCATACAGCGATTTCAGACCATCTATCTGCGCTTATGTAAGAAAGCTGTTTCAATCTTTATGGGATACTATGGATAATAACAAACTTCACGAGTTCAAAAAAACGGTTGGTTATACTCACCTGAACAGTCATAAACGTTTCGACCAGGCCATGATTAGACGATGTAGGATCGGTCACACACGATTAACCCATGAATATTTACTAAAACAGGAGCCGATTCCAAGGTGTATACCTTGCCATGAAAATCTCACGGTGAAACATATTCTCATAGATTGCATAGATTTTAAGACTAAGAGATACTTTTTATCGAGCAGCTACGCTGGAAGATCTTTTTAGCAGAGTGAAAGAGGATTGTATTTTAGGTTATTTGAGAGAGATTGGTTTGTTGTACAAATTTTGATGTTTGTCCAGATGGCGCTGCTGACCTGTAATATTTAACCGTCAGCAACACCATCTGAACATTTTAAGTGTACAGTCGGATAAATCTATATACCTATAATAATTCCCGGACGTTTCAGCGTTTCGTAGAAATTTTTATACTTCTGTTGACAGTTTGATCTTTTCTGTCTGATCTTTTCTGAACTTTTTCTTCTGTGAATTCTGAAATATTTTTCTCGTCAATCTCGCCAGACCTCTGTCGGCGAAGGGGTTGACGATACGCCCTCTGTTAACGCCTGATGATCTAGACCTGAAAAAGGCAGTTAATCAATTTGTCGATCTAGCAGATCACAGGTTTCTGTATATCTCGAAACAGAGCACACCGCCGGGTTTCTTGTGCGCGGTGATGGCGGGAATCTTTAAGTGGAACCTAATTTTCAGTGATAAATAGACCTTGTCAATGTTTTATTTGAGCCCACATTTTCAATATTTTATCGAGCATTAATATGGTATTTTATGTGCAGAAAATAGCTCAGAATGCATCTCCTACAATCTAGGACACCGGAGCTTCCGGGGCCCCTGGACCCTCGCCTAATTGTGTTGTGATCGTTGGTCGGATCAGTCCGAAATTGCTTCCGCCGCCCCTGATATGCCTTACATTTGGTTAACTATATTATTTATCAAAATGATCCTTGGATCATACAGCATGCAATTGTGTTTCCATATTTAATATCAATATAATAAGATATTAACAAAAACAATATTCCAGGGGGTTGTCAGCAGAAGTCAATTTAACATCATCACTCACATCTGAAAGAACTAATAAATATGTTGTCAGTCCCCAAATACAATGTACACTATTTGAAATTTCGAATTTTGAAGGTTAACGTTAAATATC